>VRLP01003124.1:0-70435 GCA_009660295.1 Lophius piscatorius
TCCGGGGAAGGAGGAGGCGGTATGAGTGGGTAGAACGGAGGGATCGTGTTGAGGTCAGTGGGGTCAGTAGTTCTTTTAGGTAGGGGGGTGCGTTACCATGGATACACTGGTGAGTGAGGAGAGAGATCTTATAATCAATCCTGGTGGAGATGGGAAGCCAATGAAGGGAATGAAGAACGGGGGTGATGTGTTCGTGTTTACACTCTCATCAGGATCCTTGCACTTTACCTGATGTTAAACTGGCTTTGTGTTTTTATACTCACCAGAAAACCAAAACCAGGAAGTCTACTGTGATAGAGGTTGTGGAGGAAAATGCAAACCTTTCATTGGCTGACCAAAAAAAGAGGTAGGACATTGAGTATTGTAGCATATATATGTACTATATTATGTTCCCTTTACTCTGTTTTGCTCACCTGCTCAGCTTCTTTCTCACGACTGGACCACACAGTAGAATCATCAGCTATGTCGATAAAGTCGTGGAGGCCCCGCCCACCCACGACAGTTCAAATTTCACTGCCAACCGAGACCGTAAAGCAAAAACAAATGAAACCATATATATCTTTGTTTTCTCTCTGTTTTGGCAAAGTAGGCTCCAGGTTTAAAGGCGAGATTTATGCCGCCCTGGCCACGCCTTTCAATTTATGGAAATGCTTTTCATAACCTTTCATCTGCAGTGTTTCGACAATATTTTCACCAAATTTCATGTCGATTGGATCGAATCCCTACAATGAGTTCGTTCACATAGGACACTGAAATTTTATACAAGAAAACTGATGCAAAAGTGGCGAAATATGTGCCTCAAGTTTCAATTTGTAGGTGAAATAGACAGCAGGGCCTGCTTTTTTTTTGGAATATTGCAGGGTGTCGCTGTAGAGCCATTTCATTTATTTTATTTGTTTATTTGACAGGGACAGCGCAAAGCTTCTTAGCTGTGCCCGAGCTAGCTATACGCTTATTTACACCTGTAGCCCTTCCTGAAATCCGTATCCCCTCGCTTGTTTTATGTCCCCTGACATGTGTAACAACTTTATGACCTGTCAGTTATTTCTTTACTTTGAAACACTGTATAAGAATACTGAACCCAATCACATGAAGGGTTAGGGTTCACGCCGGTGTTATCCCTCACTCTTAAATTCCACAACCCCTCCATCAGAGCGGTTTACACTCAGTTTATTTTCACTGCAGTCTACATTTTAAAATCATCTGTGTTTTCTCTTCATTACCAGCGTCAAGCATGAGGTTCCCCCGAAACAGACGTCTGTAGAGCCTGACAATCTGGCCGCCACAGCTGCCAAGGTCACGACCGCAAATGAAGCTCAGAAGCAGAAAGCAAAGAAGATTTTCCAACAATGGAGGAAGGTTTGTTTATCAGAGCTTAACAGGAAACTTGAAAAAAAGAAAAAGCATTCAGAGAGTGCGAACCTCCGCCAAGCGCCAAAACCGAACCTACTTTGTTTTCAATTTCTCTTAAACAGACATGGTTGCTTCACTTCCTGTTCCTCTCCAGTATAAAACGTCAAAAGAAAAAGGCACAACAGTGGCGTATGTTTAGGAAAGAATTCATGCAGATTTCTCAATTATTGTCTGAGTTATTGCCAGCCTTTAAAACTAGCGACAACTCAAACAAACTGTCTTGAGTCCCGAGCTGCTCGTCCCCTGCGCCTTCCACTTCAGCGTCTCTGTTCAGCCCGCTGAGCCCCCAGCTCCACCCCCAAAGGAACATCGAAGAAACAAAGGCAGCAATAATGGACAGTTTAAAGACAGCACCTCGCCCACACTGTGGCGTCACAACATCAAACAGCTGAACAACTTTGGATCTATTCCATTTTCATTTTGTGAATGCTGCGAAACACGTAACTTCACCAAAATGTTAACCCCTCTAGGATATGTCAAAACCAACCTCTGGGTAAAATGGAATGCACATCTGTCCATTAGTTTTTCTGTAACATCGCTGACAAACACAAAACACCAGGAAAAGTGCAAACATAACCTGCCATGGCGGCGGTAATAATAATAATAATACGCGCTGTCATTTGTGTCCGAACCAGCTATCTTAAACTCAGTTTGTTTTTATACCCATCAGAAAACTATGGCCAAAAGGTCTACTGCGAAAGAAATTGAGGAGGAAACGATACAGCTTTCCAAGTCTGAGAAAGAAAAGAGGTATGACATTTGTGTATTGCAGTGCTGCCTTGAATTTGTGCCTATTATAATACATATATATATATATATGTACTATGTTATGTTCCCTTTACTGTATTTTGCTCACCTTCTCAGCTTCATTCCTATGACAGTAGAATCAGGTATGTTTCCCTTTATCCCCAGTGTCGATAAAGTTGTGGAGGCCCCGCCCTCCCACGAATGTCCAGAATCGCCACCAACGGAAGCCATGCAGAGAAAAAAGAAACCAAATTATTCTTTGTTTTCTATTTGTTTTGGCAAGGTAGGCTCCAGCTGAGGTGAATGTTTGCAATGAAATGTACCAATGATGTGTCGAGTGAATTCTATTCAGATTTCATATTTACTTCTTTTCCTCTATTTCTACCCAGCAGCCGGAACACAGCCCAGAGTTGCCAATTGAGACGACGGAGCAAGCCCCTAAACCTAGGGTCGAGAGTGTCGAGGACAAAATGTGTGAGACTGAACTGTCCGGGGAGAAGCACACGAAAGTCCAGGCTAGCAAACTTGAGACCGAGAAGTCCGTTAAGAATAATGAGGACATCAAGGCTGACAAGGTGGATACCGACGAGACCATCGACGGGAATGAGATTGTGAAGGCCGACCGATCGCAGACCAAGAAGTCCGTTGAATGTGAGGAGTGCATCAAGGCCACTCCTCTCACTGAAGAGATAGACAAGAAGGAGTCTATCATGGCCAGCGGGAGTCCAGTAATACCAAATCAAACCAATAAGTCCTCTGAAATAGATGGGTCCATCAAAGCAGACACACGTGAGAAGGACAAATCCATTGAGAATAAAAAGGACATCAAGACTCACAAGTCTGGCACTGACAACTCCTCTAAAGCCCGCGCCTGTATTAAGGCCGACAAGGTCGAGATCAAGAAGTCCGCCGAAACCAGGGAGCGCACCAAGACCCACAAGGTGCAGGCACAGATTTCCCCGGAGAACAAGGACATCTTTCCCGGCAATTCTGAGACCGACAAGTCCATCGGAAATGACGACTTCATCGATGCGACTGACAAATCCGATGAAAGCGCTGAGTACACCGATGCCAGCGATACTGAGACCGTCAAGTCCAACGAAAGTTAAGAGAGCACAGAGACCAATGATTTCGAGATTGACAAATTCTTTGAAATCAACAGGGGGCAATGGAGGCTGACGAGATCCACTCTGCCAGTAACGTTATAATCAATGAGTTCATCGCGGCCGACGAGGGCGAGACAGGCTGGAGGAATGGGTCCCATGGCAAACATCAGCACCGCCTTATTTATGACCATAAATATGCATCAAGTCGGCTTGAGTGGTCCCACAGCATCAATACAATTTGAGCCGCAGGAACACAACAGATCCAAGACCCCGAACTCGCCCCTCCTCCGGCCCAAGAGAGAGAACGATGGAACGAGAGATTCCGGAGCAACAACATTAAAAAAAGAAATCTAATAAAAGATGAAGCTCAAAGTTCACCTGCAGGTAAATGAGCCCAATCAAGGAAAAGTGTAACCCCCACCGGGTTAATCCAGGCCCGTCTGTGTTTTCTCGCATCCCATTGTTTCTGGGAGAAGTCAGAACTTGTTGCCCCGCTAGAAGGTAGCCCTGAACTGGACCTAAACACCCTAAACTGGACCTAAACTGCTCTGCTGTTTTCTAAGCGGACCAGCGTTCATCATAAATCACATTCCTGCCTGAGAGGACATCATTTTTCTTTAAGGAAATGTCTCCAGAGACGTTTTTGTTGGTTCAAAAATAACTTCACGTCCTTCAGCTTCTTCGGTTTGGATGGGATGATAAGGACTGACAGATTTTCTAACGTAGGGACCTGGACCAACAATAAAGCTGCAGACCAGGTGAGATGTTTTAGCTGCTTCTACGGTATGTTTCTAAAGCCTACTGAGTCTCTGAAGTCCCGTAAAGGAAATTCTATCTAGTGCGTTATTTGAGGAACCAAGCCAGGACAACAGGGATGCAGCTTAAACTCGTGGTCTTCCATTACAATACTGAATTTATCTTGTGAGCACAAGATAAAAATAATCTTTTAGGACATCAGGGGCTCCAAAAAAAGAAAAGAAAAAAAAAAAGCTGAAATTTTATCCTGTGGGAATTAATAAAGATTCTATCTGAAGCTAAGCTGCTAATGTTAACGCATTTTTTATAACGCGAAAATAAAATAAAAAAAGGCTGGCTGTAGATGTTTCCTGCTTTTCCGATTTTTATTGATTTACATGAAGTACATTAAAATGGGATCAGTAGAAAATATCTGCAGTAAAATGATCAATGTTTTTCATAGAAGGCTAATACAGGCTCTGGCGTGGAGCAGTTAGCATGTAGCGCTTCACACTCATTGTGCTGTTGTTAATGTTGTCACCTCGAGTTTTCAGCATCGCTATAATTTATAACTGCGTCTAAAGATCAAGGAAACATTTTCTTGATTAGCTCTGCTGTGTGTTTGATGCACGTTTGATGCTAATGGCTAATGCTAACGGTAAATGATTACAGTAGTGGAAGGCTGGCGTTGCTAAGGTGAAAATTTTGTTTGACAAATGCTTGTAAGATAAACTTCCAGCTTATCAGCACGCTTGAGATGAGGGCGAGGGAGAAAAATAAGGGAGGGAGAGAGAGGGAAAGACAGAAGAAGAAGAGAGAGAGAGGGGAGGAAGAGAGAGAGAGAGAGAGAGAGAGAGGGAAAGACAGAGGAAGAGAGAGAGAGAGGGGAGGAATAGAGAGAGAAAGGAAAAGACAGAGGAAAAGAGAGAGAAAGAGGGAAGGAGAGAGGGAAAGAGAGAGATAGAGGGAAAGAGAGAAAGAGAGAGGGAAAGAGGGAGACAGGAATAGAGAGAGGAAGAGAAAGAGAGAGAGGAAAAGAGAGAGAGTAAGTGGGAAAGAGAGAGGGAGACAGAGGGAGAGAGAGAGGGAAGAGAGGGAAAAAAGAGAGAGGGAGAGGGAAAGAGAGGGAGATCGAAAAAAAGAGAGAGGGAGAGGGAAAGAGAGAGAGAGAGAGAGTAAGAGAGAGGGAAAGGGACCATGTGTAGATGTTTTCAGCCCCTTTGTTGGTTTTGTTGATTCATATTGTGATTTCCCACAAAAACCTTAATCTCAGCTCCCCGGTTTGTTTTTGGATATAAATCATCATCATCATATACGTCTGTAGGAATTTAACAATAAGAACGAAAATAGAGAAAAAGTCATATTGAAATGATGGCTGATTGGTTTGTTTTTAGGATATGGAGGCTCACACAGAGATCTGTGGATATTAAAATAATCCTATTTTCCGTTGTGTTCCAGTTTTTCAACTTTGTGTGACAAATAAACAGAAATTGAGAATATTACATCCATTAAGTTTATTACCACTTTAATAAATGTAGAATAAAAATAAAAGAGTAGTATAAATCCATGAATGTATGAAGTATGAAAACACAATAAAATGATTAGTCCAGATGCAAAATCTGGTAAAATAAAGTGTGCTTAACCCTTTTATTTTATTATCACAGGTTATCAGTCGGTGGAACCTGGATCCTGCCCCGAGTGTGGATGAGACGAGGATACGATGAGCATCCAGAGAGGCTAGTTGGTCAGCCAACTACTGATCCAGTTTCCCATAGAGTCCGGATCAAAAGGAACTCCGTCTGTATGCCCAGCATCACACCGGTGGACAGAACCGCTCAGGTCCTCCAGAAAAGACCCAGCACAGATTATGAAGCTATATATTATAAAGTCCATATTTGTTTCAGTTATATGGCTTCTGTGAAGCCTTAGTGTTTACCGTAGTTTAAAAGAAACAAAACATTTGCGCATACCATTGAAGAATCAGAACCGACACGCTAAAAACAGCTGTTACGGAGAACAACTCTCTTCGCTGTAGCAAAGAAGATCGAATGAATGAAGATTGCAGCAAAAAAATCTTCATGACAATAAAATGATTACTACTACAACTACTATCGGTAGTAGTTGTAGAGGTATAAAAACTGTTTTGTGTGCTTTGTGTTTTACTATGTAACATGTAAGAAAGGGAAGATCATGAAGAATGGCCAGTAATCAAAGAACTTAGATTATTTATTGTCCACCACCATTGTTCTTCTACTGGTTTCCACCCAGGACTCAGATGTTGCTGTTCTGCGTTTGACCAGCAGGGGGAACCTGACTGAAGCCATATTCGGTCTGCTGCTCCGTGTCGATTTGGGCCGGGCCACCTCAGAACCGTGTAGCACAGACCGTCAGAGACCACCGGAGCATCACCTGGGCTTCACCGCTACGACGGATTGATCGCCTGCGTGCAGCTGCGGGAGTGCGAGCCGCGGGTTCTGACTGCAGGCGTGGCAGTGGGCTGGTCCACTCCCACTGAGGAATGAGAAACAGGGTGCACCGGCCTTTAAAATAGAATGACAATAGAACCCGCTGCAGCCTCATTTACTGCGATTAGTCACATCTGATCGTTCTGGGGACGACTGTGGGCCGTGGGTGTGCCGCACCCACCCGGAGCACGCGCTGCTGAGGATGCACTGAGGTGAGTCTGGGGTTTGTGTTTTGTTTGTTCGAGTCGAGGCTGAAATGGCTGGTCGGATTACAGGGTCCCTCCTGATGGGTGCAGTTATGGTGTGCGCGCGGGTGCCTCGGTGATTCCTGATATTTAAAAACTGTTTGCTTTGAACCATTTAGTTGACCCTTTTAAAGATCATCCCCGCCTCGTTTCTCCATCACGACCTGCAGATCCGGCTCGTCGAAGCCCCCTCTGCATCCTCTGGTGTCTGTTGTTTTGGAAAAACCGCCCCTCCGTCTCCGGGACGGAGTCGGGTTGAACATAAATGATTTACGCTGATCGGTTTTGGAATATGATGCGTTCACGGCGCCCCTTTTTGCAGAGGAGAGTCGCGCAGCGTCGCGTCTCCGCCGGCCTCTTCGAAACGCAGAGGCCGCAGAGGCTGGTGGCCATTGGCGGACCTGCTCGGCTGGTGCTGAGGCTGAGGCTGAGGCTGGCGCGCGGGAGTGTTGCTAGGCAGCCATGCTGAGCTGGAGGATGCTGAACGTATTCCGCTTTGCATTCAGATCGAAATACGATGCTATAAATAAAAGAAAATAAAAGTATCCTGCTCTCAGATGACTTCTGGATCTATGCTTTTACTATATTTGATATAATAGTACTATAACTTTATATTTATAAAGCACCTTTAAAAGCAAACACAGCAGCGGCATAGGACCACACCACCTGGAGTTAAAACGTATACTTTCTAAGTGTTAAATATTTGTTACTAAGATAAAGATGAAGCAACTTTCTCAGTATTTAAAATGTTATTGTATTATAGAGTCTTATATTTAAGTTGGAAATACTGACTGTCACAGGCGGAAGTCTTTTTTTTTTTTAAATCACTTAAAATTCATTTCTTACAGTGTGTCAAATTTCTCGCAGGTAAAACGTAATGTCAGATTTGTGCACTACTAGTTAAGAAATACTTATTTATTGTTTAATATTTTAGGTTTTCTTTTAAGATAAAAGTGTAAAAATATGTTTTTTGAAAGGGAAATGAAGCTGAAATGTAACTTTTTTCATGCTTTTGGGGTCATACTTGGATTTAAATGTAAATACCACACTGTAAAAAGTGTCAGTAAATATTTGGGTAAAAAACTGTCAAACGCATCAGTAAGTAAGAAACAGTAATATTCAAAACAGAAACGCTTTCGCTGATTTGCTCTTCATCAAGAAATAGTAAATAACTTTATTTTTCAGGGTCAAAATATGTGGAAAACAGTATTTTACTGTGAAAACATAAACTTTTGGGAAAATTTACAAATAATAATGTCACAAGTAAGTCATAACCGTAAAAGTAAAAGTAATATTCCGTCTTATTTCGGATTTAACTGTATGTACATTGAATTTACCGTAAATTAAAAAAATTAAAAAAATTAATCGAAGGAAACAAAAGTTTATAAAAGGTCCAAATTTATTGTAATTTACTGTCAATTTATGCGATGACCTTGTACCGTATTTATGGTTTACTGTAGATCTGTTTCATGGTAATTTACCGTAATTAACGCCCGGCTCACGGTTACTGTGAAATTCTGGCAAACGCAGCTGCCGGTATTTTACGGTAAACTACACAGATTTTATTTGATAGTATATTTGATATACAGTCCTGGGCTGAAGATACTGTGACAGACAGCTGCTCCAACGGTGCGTTCGTGGTCTGTGTGCAGACTTGATTTTTATACGGGACAGCTTCTCCCTTGTTTTCCTGCAGAAAAGAACCGATGGGTCTGAATACCTTGAACAGCGCGCTGCATCATGGCTGCTCCACTCATCATTGAAAAGTGGTGACATCATCGGCGGAGGATACCGCTCTAACCATGACTTTGCTTTTTTTCATTGCCATGTTTGCAGCAGCGGATTATCTGGTTGAAAAAAAGCAACACTTTTTTCACTTTTTCTGTAATTTATCTCGTTTGTTATTTGCATTAATGGACTTTTTTTTACATCAAGCTGCCAACACCCGGTGCAGAAAACATCCAGAACCATGATTCCACCTGCTTTGAAAGGACTTCTGGGTTGGATTTTTCACCTGATTTGGGAAAAAAAAGTAGAAACTCCAGCTTTGAAAATTCTTCAAATCTTTTTTATCTTTGTTTATAAGAAGGCTAAAAAAAGAATGTTTTATTTCAAAACGTTTCTATTACATCGAATGCTAAATACCTGAGTTTTACTTTCCATGCATTAAGAAATCAGTTATATTTCAACAAAGATCACAACTATTCTTCTATATTTCTGGTTGAAAGACGCTGTCTGTAAAGGGGTTTTTTTTCTAGTTACGAAGCCTGTCAGAATCCACCGACTGAAGCCGTTCGTGACACAAACCTCAAGGAAAACCGTGCAAAGAAAATCAATCCAGAGCTACTCCACTAATTACTCCGCTATCTGTGAGTCTGCTGCTGGATGTCAGGAACTAAAACCACAGCAAGAGGGTAGATTTACTGCCATCGATACACACACATGCATACGTGTGTGTGTGAACACGCGGGATACGTTCATAGCGTTAGCGATTATGCGTTTTAGCATGGCCGACGTTGACCCCTCAGCTGATTGGTTGAGCACGTTTTGAGTCGTTATTTCTGATTGAAAAATGTGACTGGACCTGTTTTTCTAGTGTGACCCAGTAGGTGGGTTTACATGAACAGCTTGATTCCGATTAGATTCAGAAAAGACGTATAATCGGACAGGAAATGCATTTCCTGTCCGATTATACGTCTTTTCGTGTAATCGAAAAGACGGGTTGTTTTTTTTGGTTTTTTTACATTTTATGGCTAATTGAGAGTGTTTATGATATTAAAAGGATTCATTTGAGAAATTAAATGTGCAAAGAAATAATTTTTCTAACCTTTTTGCGAAGGATAAATCATCTCCGCTACTTCTGTAAATGATATTCAACCATAGTGAGGAGGATGGTGCATCCGCCATCACAGCGAGATTAAGTGTAAGAGGAGGAGCGACAATGGTGGGATAGTAGCCAGATCTCCCCTCAGTCATTAGGAGCCTCCCAGGAGGGCGTGGCCCTCTGTCTGCTGACTGTCAGCAGCTGGGCCTCCTCCACCTCCAGTCAACCAACCTCCACTGTGAGAGAAAGGAGATCATGAAATAAGACCCCTTTGAGAGTATACAAATGTTATACCCCTGCGTAGATATTGAAGGTTTTGATTGCTTGAAACTAAAAAAGCTGATGTTTGATTTCCAAAGTATAATGACATTTCAAGAATATAGAGTATTATGGAATAATTATGGCTGCGTCCGCCGCAGTTAATTCAAAAACTCTTTCATGGATCATTTTGAAATTTTGTACCCATATAGACCGTAGTGTGAGGAAGAACTGGTGTGATTTGGGGAAAGATCAGTTGCATACTTTTGCAACTAGGGGGAGTTTTATCTCCAAAATTTGTGTTTTTGGGGTTATAATTTCTCAACTGTTCGTCCGATTTAGTCCAAATTATGAATCGACTCAAGGGAATTTATCTCGTATTTATCATATTTTACTCTAATAGTTCATATTTGCTCACTAGGGCGAGAGTTTTTGTGAGAAAGCGTGTTTTTCGAACACAAGCTTCCTAACCGTTGGTCCGATTTAGTCCAAATTCAGTTCTTATGAATCAAGACTTAATATGTTTTTCAGTGTTTCATTTAATTTGATCTTAATCTTTTAAAACATCCTGCATGTCTTTTTAAAATGATAAAAACTGTATTGCTTTTGGAAAAGTTCAGTTTTTGTATTTTTTGCCACTAGCAGGAGCTTTATTTCCAAAATCACAGTTTTTGGGGCCATAATTTCTCAGCCGTTTGTCTGATTTAGTCCAAATTTTGATGCATATGAATCGACACATGGAAATATATCTTGTAAATATAATATTTTACTCTAATAGTTCACATTTTGCTCACTAGGGGGAGAGTTTTTGTGAGAAAGCATGTTTTTCGAACACAACTTCCTAACCGTTGGTCCAAATTAGTCCAAATTTCGGTTCTTATGAATCGAGACTTTGTATGTATTAATGTGTTTAAGTGGTTTATTTTATTAGATTTTAGTCGTTTAATGAATCCTACATGTAATGACAAGAACTACATTGACTTTGGGAAAGATCAATTCCTAGTTGGAGCTTTATTTCAAAAACTAAAGTTTACGGGTCATAATTTATCAACTGTTTGTCCGATTTAGTCCAAATTCGGTGCCTATGAATCGACTCAAGGAGATCTATCTTGTTTACATCATATTTTACTGTAATAGTTCACGTTATATTTGCTGGAGGGTGTTTTTTTCCTTAACGATAATCACTGTTTTCCCGAACGTAACTTCACATTCAATTTGAGGGGTTCCGTCAGAGGTATTGCTTGTACAACAGCAGGGGATTGGGGCCTTTTGGGGCCTTTGTCGGGGACGACAGCCGCAGAGAGTTCCTGTAATCTAACATCGTAATGCTTGCATGTCTGTGTAGATTGGATACTGTTTAAGTAGACGGCTGATGTTCTTGAATCGCTGACGCGGCGCTTTAGTGCTTTAAAGGCCGGGAGGCCCGACGCTGATACAGTTAATCCTCAAACCCCATTAAAGGGTCGGGCGTCTGTCCGAGTTTTCTCATGAGAGGTTCGGCGCTGCACATGGATGTGATGTAACCGGATGGAGTGCTCCTCTGAGAAGCGGATGCCGCCTGCGAGCAGGGATGCACAAATAGTTGTGTTCCATTAATGCAACTAGTTAAGTGATCGGGGCAGTTGGGGGGTGGGTGGGTGGGGGTTGAAGCACAGGAGAGAGGGTGTGGTGTGTTTGGGACCTTATCTACCGCCTGCAACATTGAGTTTGTGTGTGTGTGTGTGAGTGAGAGAGAGCGAGTGAGAGAGAGAGAGAGAGAGAGAGAGAGAGAGCTGGGTATGATTCGTTTGGGGAGTGGCCAGCTGTTTTCTGGACATCTTTACCGTAACTCTTTCTCCAATTACCGAGCCGTATCACCGGCTAACTTCCTGTTGGTGGTTCCATCTGGATGCAGGCTCTCGTCGCTAATGTTTGCATTTTCTGCAGGTCTGCACTCCCACAGCCGGCGCCCTGAGGAACACAGCACCCTTATCCTGAGGGTAGGTTGTTTTTCTCTTCAGAACGCCGGTCTTTCATGCAAAGGGTTTGATTTGCAGTAAAAATGTCCCGGTTCGGTTGCATGCAAGATGAAATATGATTTGCTGAAGGTCTCATTGCACATAATGGACTATATCGATTGAGCTGACAATCTTCATTTCGCTCAACGTTGACTTTAAATCCTTTGGGGATGATCTTGATCCTTGGACATGCCCCATGTGAAGTACTGCCTGAGGAAGACTTCAATTTAACCCACTCTGGTCCGCACACTTCTTCATATTCCTTAATTTCCGAGGCGGAATCCATGAAAGCGGAGATTTTCATGGATTCCTCCTCACTATATTACATTGGTAGCAGAATTGAAATGGAAGTTTTATATCTTTTTGTCATAGACTTGATGACATTTCATTCATTTCCCTTCATTGGCTTTTCTTATTGTAATGATTAGAGTTATTCTAATTTTGGGCTGTGAAAAGATATTCCTCTTCCTTATTTCTTCTGTTTTAAGTGGATCTCATGTAAATAGTGTGTCGGACAAAAGTATCTACTTCTTCCTGAGCGGCCCAGAATCAGGCTTCTTCACAGTTTTTGCATTTTTCGCTTTCTTGCACACAATGTTAGATATTAATAAAAAGGTAATTTTTATAATGATATCAATAAAAATGTTAGATATTAATAAAAACGTTGATTAATATTGTAGTATGTGCACATAGCTAGTGCCCCCTAGTGGATATAGGTGGTGCTGTGCAACCAAAGATGCTTCTCTGGGGTCAAAATCCCATTATTATCACATTTTGGGGTCCATTTCGGAGGCTCCTCTTCTGCGTGGATCAGAGAAAGGAGATCGCTCTCCGTCCGCTCCTCCTCTGTCCGAGGACGTTTTGGGCCTGTTATCACATCCACGAAAAGTTGGCGATATTATGGTGCCGCTAATCGCTTTGTCCGACGCCGGCCTTTCATGTTAACGCAATAACTCAAAAAAACTACATGATGGATCTTTTTCAGATTTTATACTCTTAAAACTGCATTGACATTAGTGCCAGGAAGGACTGAATTGATTTTTGGGAAAGGTCAGTTGCATATTTCCGCAACTAGGAGGAGAATTATCTTCATAATCACAGTTTTCGGGCCATAACTTCCAAACCATTGGACAAATTTAGTCCAAATTTGATGAATATGCATATTTATAAAATCCACTGTAGAAGCTTTATATTATTTATATCATATTTTACTCTAATAGCTCATATTTTACAAATTAGGAAGAGATTTCTTTTTCCTTTTTTTTTCTACTAAAACACCGTTTTTCCGACATAACTCTCCGATTTACTTCAAAATGACCTTATATCCACCGCCTCAAGGAGATTTAACTTTTTTTTTTGTCATATTTTAAAACCCGGAACCGCTTGTGCCGCACCACCATAGAGTAGATGTGAGCAGAACTAGCAATTATTCCGGGTTCAGCCTCTGAAATCCACTGGGTGGTCCACGGATTACAGCTGGTTCTGAAGTGATCGCTGCCTGGGAGGAGATATGGAGGGAGCTCTGGGTCGGCAAGGTCCGGGCGGGGATCGGTTGCCTCCATATGAATGTCAGAACCAGCTACTATGGAGATGAAAGGGGCTTTTTCCAAACTTACAATAACATTTTTTTAAAATGAATATAATCTAATAATAATCTTATATTCCATTTATTCAAAGGCATACCCCTAAATTATAGGCGCTGTACCTTCAAAAAGTGCTATCTCACACTTTTTTTCTTACAGTTGACCCCTCCCACCACTGGTTGTAAGAGAAAAGTTCTACAGAACAGCAGAAGATGAGTAAGTCCCCCACCCCACAAAGCACCCCGGTGCAGCGCAGTCCCAGCGATGGGCTTCCTGAGGGTCTTCAGTCTCCTCAGAATTCCACTCCTGGTTCCCAGCAGAAGAAACGCATCTCCAGCCTCCTCCAGAGTCCGGTAAGACGTCTGTGGGATTTGATGATGTCTCCTCTGTGTGTTTTTTTTTTTCCTCGCATCAGTGAGAACCTGGCCTTAAGTGCGAGCATCTTTTGATGTCTGTGTTTTTGCGTTCAGTCATTCAGGGAGGAGCTGGACGTCCTGATCCAGGAGCAGAAGAAGAAGGGCGGCAGCTCGTCCAACTTATGGGCGCTGAGACAGCTGGCTGACTTCATGGCGTCCCACGGCTCTCCGGCTGCTCTTCCTGTGTCCCCTTCTAGTACGAGTACAACACTTTAAAACATAGCCCCCAACACTCTGCTTACACTTTACCTGAGACCTTTAAGGCCTGTCATTACATCCATCCACTATACTCACATAAACCTCAATGCGAGGAAGAACTGGGTTGATTTGGGGAAAGGTCAGTTACATATTTCCGCCACTAGGAGGAGAATTATCTCCAAAATCAGCCTTTTCAGGCCATAACTTCCTAATCGTTTGACCAATTTAGTCCAAATCTGATGCATGTGAATCGACTCGAGGCGCTTTATATTGTATATATAATATTTTACTCTAATAACTCATATTTCTTTTGCTAATAGGGATGATTTATTTATTTATTTTTACCAAAACAGACATTTTCAGACATAACTTCCTTACCGTTGGTCCGATTCAGTCCAAATTTACCTCATATCATCCGCCTCAAGGAGATATAACCTTATTTTTATCATCCTATTTTACTGTAATTATTCATATTTCACTCATAAGGGGGCCTTTTTTGTCTAAATTGAGCTCCTATGAATTGTTACAAGGAAATCGGTCTTGTTTTAATCCTGATCCCAGAGCAGACAGCTGACTTCATAGAAATACTTAGATTGAGTCACTTTGGACTGTTTGAGATTATTTCTGAACCTATATCCCATAAACCTGTAATTTTACGCAAAGAAAAAAGTCTGAAATTTCTACGAGGAGAATCTGAATAATCTGTTTCGTCACTGACATCGTCCAAATGTTGAAGTGTGAATCTTAAAAACCATCGCCTCACGTTCCTTTTCTGCCCGTCTGGTTTCTCCCTTCCTTCCGCAGACATGATGATGGTGACGCCCATCCACGACCTCCAAGGCCGGGACCCCGGCAGCATGGTGAAAGGGGAGAGGTTGATGCGCTGCAAGCTGGCCAGCGTCCACCGCCTGTTCGACCTCTTCGGCTGGGCCCAGATCAGCCGTAACTGTCTCACTGTGAGTTCTGCCATGGTTTGGTCAGAGCCCGCCATCGGATCAGTCCTGGTGGAAGCGTCACGTCTTTATGTGTCTTTTAGTAATTTGTGCATCTTCTTCTGCGACAGCTGCGTGTCAATAAAGAACAGGAACACTTCTTGGTGCTTCCAGATGGCCTGGCCTACCCCGAGGTGACTGGATCCAGTCTGGTGAGTAAAACCGGTCCCTGTCAGCACTACCGTCACACAAACGGTGGCCGCGATGAAGAACGTCTGTTCTGTATAATACTATCAACTCAATAGCTTCGCCATAGATTCTACCGCTTCAAAGTTTATCATTTTTACTCTACTCCACTTCTAATTGTCTGTGTGAGAAATGTCCTGGTCATCCAAACCCATCAGAGAACGTGTTCTCCTCATAACAGGATACTTCTTCTTCTTCCTTGGGCTTTTCCCCTTAGGGGTCTCCACAGTGGATCATCTGTTTCCACATTAACCCCGTCCTCTGCTACTTCCTCTGTCACACCAACCTACTGCATGTCCTTGATGCAGTCCCACCACCATCTTGAACCCCTCCCTTACTCCAGCTGCCCAGCCCACTGCTGTCATGCTGCTCTCAAACATATGCTGTTCATCAAATGCTACCCTGATACCCAAACGGTTGCGACGCTGAATGACGCGTCCTCTTTTTGCCGCCGTGATGCACCTATGTGCTGCGATACCTGCTGATGGCGCTGCGTGGTTTCCAGGTGAAGGTGAATATCCTGGGTGAGGAAGTGGAGAAGGGCAGCACCTACCTGGGCGTGGACCCAGAGAAGTTCAGTCTGCACTCTGCCATCTACTCCACCCGGCCGGGCGTGCGCTGCCTGTTTCACCTCCACACACATGCAGCAGCTGCGGTGAGTGGCGGATCAACTCATTCTGCTTCCTCTGATAACATTAACGCTTTAATGTCCTGCATTAATGCACATTTTGAGTCTCCATTTCTTATTAAAAATGTGACTGAGCCCGAATATAATATCACCCAGTGGCCGCAAGTATGATAATCCATGATAATGAATAAGGGGCCAAGGTTGGAGCCCTGGGGTACACCACAGGTCAAAGGGGGCATCATTAACCGCGACTATTGAGAAAGTCCTACTCGATATGTAGAATTTTTTTCGGGGGCTTGTTAAAGTGTGTGAAGACTTACTAAACGGGATTATGTCAGAAAAAAAAAAGTCGAATAAAGGTCAAATAATAATTAGTAATTTTCTCTCGGTGAGGTCGTTAAAGGGTTAACGAATCGCTGGGAGCCTATTTCATGACCTCTGCTGCCACCTCTGACGCCCCTCGCCCGTCTCCAGGTCTCATCCATGAAGTGCGGCCTCCTGCCCCTCTCCCACGAGGCTCTGCTGGTGGGTGACGTGGCCTACTATGACTACAACGGAGCCATGGAGGAGGAGGAGGACCGAGTGGAGCTGCAGAAGAACCTGGGCCCATCCTGTAAGGTGAGCCCGCCGCAGGACGCCGGGGCCGGCACATGGAGTCTAAACTTGGGTGTTGCTGCTCTACAGCGGTGATTTCCCATCAGCTTGCAGCTTGGAGGCATGACTGAGGTTTTTTTATTCTCCTGTAAATCTTCTTTTCTCGGCTCTTAGGTTCTGATACTGAGGAACCATGGCATCGTAGCTCTGGGGGAGTCTGTAGAAGAAGCCTTCTACACCATCTACCACATCCAGGCTGCCTGCGAGATCCAGGTAGTTCACACACTTTGCTTCCTATTTAGTCTTAATTGGACATTTTGAATTTGTGGAACACGCCAACTCTAAATGTTACGGATGTTATAGGAATGATTTGAAGGCAGTCGACATGAAAGGAGTGAAAATAACCCTTTCATCATCACATTATAACAGGAAACTTTAAAAAAAAAGAATCTTTCCTAGGTAATAGTTATCGTGAATAGTATTTGTGTTTTATTTGGCGGCTGTAGCGGGACATCGGCAGGTTGGTGGTTCAATCCCAACGGTCTACGCCTTTTAGGGTCCGATACCGCCGTAAAACTGAAAAACCCTCAGGGATGGGTCAAATTCTGAGTTATAATGCCACTATGTATGACTGAATATGAGAAATGAAGGTTCTATTAATATTAAATCAGACTAACTCAGTTTACTTAAGTTGCATAACACTTGTTATGTTTTAAGTTGAACAAAGGTTTCATTTTGAAAAATTTTTTGCAAGGTGTCAGCTATGTGTTGTTCCGGTGGGGAGCAGAACCTGATTGTGCTGGATCGCACGATTCATAAACCCAACCCAACCGGGACCGTGGGCTGGGCAGGCTCCACCTTTGGACCACTGCACAAGAGCCGCACGGGGGAGCATGAGTTTGAAGCCCTGATGAGAACTCTGGATAATCTGGTAGGTACTAATTGTACTGACCAGAAAGATGGGTACATGCGTGTGGACCCCTAAAG
Organism: Lophius piscatorius; assembly: GCA_009660295.1. Classification (NCBI taxonomy): domain Eukaryota; kingdom Metazoa; phylum Chordata; class Actinopteri; order Lophiiformes; family Lophiidae; genus Lophius; species Lophius piscatorius. Next base: position 17,375 of record VRLP01003124.1, read on the forward strand.
GTTCCCTCTTCTTTTGTTTTCCCTCAGGGCTACCGGACCGGCTACGCCTACCGCTCCCCCGTCCTGCTGGAGCGATCGCGGACAAAGAGGGACGTGGAGGTGCCTGCAACCGCCACAGCTTTCCACCAGTTCGACGATGACAGACTCCACCCGACTCTGAGGCAGAACCCTTTCGCCCAGCGCCAGCAGCAGGAGAGGACCCGTTGGCTCAACACCCCCAACTCCTACCAGAAAGTCAGCCAGGAGCAGGCCAGCCCGGGAAACCGCACCACTGTAAGCCATGGGGAGCATCCTTTAGTAAACAGAGAGCACCAAAGGGAAAGTTCTACTATGCCTACGCTGTCGTCCCTGACAGGAGGGCTGTATCCCCAACAGCCCCCAATCCCCTGCATTGCACCACCAAGTCACCTGATTGAGCTCTTTAAATTAAATTCGAAGTTATGTCGGAAAAGAAAGAGTGTTATGGTAAAAAAAAAGAGGAATTTGTTGTTCTTTGATTTGTTTGTGAGATCTGGGGAGGATTCCGGGACGAAATGTCCTCATTTGAAGGTGGCGATAAAAAATGTGGTTGTGGAAGCTGGTATTTAGTTCGAAGATTTCACTTGCCATTTTTAAGTTAGCACGCACTTAAAGAATTAGATCTCCTCGGGTCGATTCATATGCACCAATTTGGACTAGACACTAAACCAACGGTGAGAAAGTTACGTGTTTTTTTTAGGAAAAAAAATCCACCCCAGTCAGTAATGATACAAAAAAGATGGATCTCTTTGAGTCAATTCCTATGCACCAAATTTGGACTAAATCGGACCAACGGTTGAGTAATTATGGCCTGAAAACCTTTTTGAGATAAAACTCCCTCTAGTGGCAGAAATATGCAACTATGCGAAGCAGTTCTTCCTCGCATTACGTCCGTGGATGTATAAGATTTAAAAAGGATCTTGATGATGGGATATAATTATGTGAGGTGAGAAAAATAAAATAATCGTCTCAACATCCTGAAGTGGGATTATCAGATTTTATTTTATTTCCGCATCCAAGATCAACATTCGGATCTTTTATGAACGTGGAGGTCGATAAACTGTGTATGAGTTTGTCTTCATGGCTAAATGCCGTGGAGAAAAGATGCAGAGCCTCAGCAGTGAGTCCTCGAGAGATGAAAACAAAACCAGAACGGTCGCCTTACATCAGTGGGCGGAGCTTCCCTGTTTTCTCTCCTCCTCAGTCTCCTCCCAACCTCCCTTCCCCCCCCACCTCGCTCTCTCCTCTGCATTGCAGGTGAAAGCCCACACTGCTTTTTGATGATGCTGCAGTGGATGGTCTGCCCTCTGCTGGACACGCGTCCACAAACACCTCCACGGCTCCTCTATGAGAAACTTTAGTCCTTAAAGATAAAAGTTTTGTCTTTCTTAAGAGTTTTCCTCCACACTGTGGAAAATTGTTTTTCCCTTAAAGAGTGATAAAATGCTTCTCTTCGCTTTAGTGGTTGAAGACAGAAGAGGTGACGCAAGCTGGCAGCACCGCCATCAAGATAGAGAACCCAAACCAGTTTGTGCCTCTTTTCACCAACCCTCAGGAGGTGATCGAGACACGGAACAAGGTGACGCCGCTCAGCTCCATGACGTCCGTCTCGCGCCGCTTCTATTCCCCCATCTGTATTTTTCTTGCGAAAACTTTTTTTTTCCTCCCCTCAGATCCGGCAGCAGAATCGTGAAGACATGAAGACGGCGGGACCACAGTCTCAAGTCCTCGCCAGCGTTATAACGGTGGACAGTCCTCCGGTAATCTATCTCACGCCGCCACACTACGCTGTCTCATATCCTCGGCCGTGGCACTGAAAATCTATCATCTTGTGTATCTGCTTGTCCGTCAGTCTCCAGTCAGCCCACCTGAAGTCCCACCGGAGCCCGAGCCCCCCAACCCCTTCAACGAGCTGACGGACCAGGAGCTGGAGGAGTACCGCAAGGAGGTGGAGAGGAAACAGGACGGAGGGACCAATGGTACGATTCACCCAATAATGATGTTGTCTAATGTTGATTCATCCCTCAGTGATTTACTGTGTACCTGCTGCCCATCTTTTACCGCCGCCCCAATGGACTTTGAAATGCGTTTTGGGGCGATCGGGATCACAGGTGGACAGCGAGACATGTCGCTAAACACAAGTGTAAACGACCACCAACATGCTATTTGATCCATCACTCAAACCACTTGTGGTCTGGGACGCATTTGACCACATGTCTTTCCTAGCGTAAACGCTAATGTGTCCCGATGCGTGTCCAACATGGACGTAACATGAAAAAACGTGATCGGTGCTGGACGTTCTTCGGGGTCTTGTGGCTAGCGATGCACCAGCAAATAGCCAATCTCTTTTCTGTTTCAGCAAGTCGCTAATGACTTTGTACCGTCGGTCTCAACAGTTGGAATAGTCCGGACGTGAATATTCGCTCTGGAAACATCCACGAGCTGGTAGCTAGCTCGTGCTAGCTAGCTGAACAGATCTAGTGCTTGAATGACGTGACTGATAACAACGTAGCGGAAGTGAGGCAGGACGAAAACGTAATGTGAACACAAGAGGTCAGCCGGACTCGTGTGGGGACGCGTGATAGGCACAGGTGTAAACGGCGATGTGTCTCGCTGTCCTCTCGCGATACGATCGCCCAACAAATACATTTAAAAACAGGGTTTAAAGGTCTATGTGGTCTTATAGAAGATGCTTTAGGGTCCGGCGTGAAGCATCCAGTGACATCGTATGGTGAGGAACCAGCTGAATGTCCCGCGTCTCGCCCCGTGACTGTCCAATCAACTGTGTGTCTCTTCCTGCACCGCCCAACCCTCACTGTCCTTCACTGTGTGTGTTTGTGTGAGTAGGGGAGGAGGTGGCAAGTGAAAAGGAGTCGTCCCCCACTGCCTCCCCCACAAAGGTCCTTCCACCCAGCCAGTCTCCTCTCTCAGGTGAGGCTTGGCAGAGCACTGACCCGCCGCCCTGCATGCCTTAGCCCCCCCCCCGGACTAGTAGCCTGCTCTAAATCCGACATGAACCCATGTCTCCACCCTCTCGTGCATCAAACGCACCTCATATCACGCGAATACACGCATGTTTGTTTCCACCAGCGCCGACCAGAATCACAGTTCTGTCTTTGATGATTTTCTTTTGTTTTCCCCATTTTAAATAAAGCTTTTATTCACAATTCACTTAAATAGACATTATAAGGGACCTGATTGGAAAGAGGACAAGGTAACAAGGTCTGTTGTAGCATGTTGGCGTTGCCTCCTAGAGAGAGAGTTGTTGGTTTTCCCCTTGCTTGTTTGGGTTCGCAGTGTCAGCTGGAATTGGTTCTGACCACCTCACGACCCGGAAAAGGACATATATTAGCATTAGCAATAGTAATATCAGCAGCAGTATAGCCTTAGTTGTGGAAGAAGAAGTAGTAGTACTACTAGCCAAAGTAATCAATGTACTAGCAGCAATTAAAGATTTAGCGTAGGTAGTAGTTGCAGTAGTAGTACTTTTAGTAGTTGGAGTTGTACCATAGCAACAGTAGTAGAAGTCATAGTAATTATAGAAGTAGTCTTAGAAGTACTAATAGGACTACTAGTCTTAGTAGTTGTAGTAGTTGTGATGGTAGTAGTCCTACCATAATAGGAGCAGTCGTAATATTCTTAGTAGTAGTGGTAGTAGTTGTACCGGTTGCAGTCGTAGCACTAGTAATCATAGCAGCAGCAATAGAAGTAGTCTTAGTTGTAGTAATAGTAGTAATAGTAGTAGTAGTAGTCCGATGGTAGTAGTTATAGCAGTAGCAGTGGTAGTAGTAGCAGTAGCAATGGTAGTAGTAGCAGTAGCAGTGGTAGTAGTAGCAGTAGTTGTGGTAGTAGTAGCAGTAGCAGTGGTAGTAGTAGCAGTAGTTGTGGTAGTAGTAGCAGTAGTTGTGGTAGTAGTAGCAGTAGTTGTGGTAGTAGTAGCAGTAGCAGTGGTAGTAGTAGCAGTAGCAGTGGTAGTAGTAGCAGTAGTTGTGGTAGTAGTAGCAGTAGCAGTGGTAGTAGTAGCAGTAGTTGTGGTAGTAGTAGCAGTAGTTGTGGTAGTAGTAGCAGTAGTTGTGGTAGTAGTAGCAGTAGCAGTGGTAGTAGTAGCAGTAGTTGTGGTAGTAGTAGCAGTAGCAGTGGTAGTAGTAGCAGTAGCAGTGGTAGTAGTAGCAGTAGTTGTGGTAGCAGTGCTAGTAGTAATAGCAACAGTAATGGTGGCAGTGGTAGTATCAGTAGTTTTGTTTTTATATTCTGTGATTGGGACGTTTCCATATCTATGATTCTCTTGCCTCCATCCAGTAAAATAAAAGTATTCCCGTTGTGGATGGAGAAGAAGAATGTTCTTATGATGCTCACAGATTTGAAACATTCTCCATCCCTTTGCATAAACAGCATAACTCCTTGTTTCTCCGTTAAACTAAGAAGGGTGTAGTTTACCCTTGAACTATTTCATGAAACCCACATCTTGTATCAGTAAAACCGCTCCGTCACATCTGTTTGTCCCGGTTATGTTTACATGTTAAGATACCTGAAGGACTAACAGGGAGGACTTCTGGTGGCATGAGAAACCTTTATCACTCTAGAGAAGCATTTGGACTTGTAAAACACGGGTTTGACATATGTGACCCCTCCCACCGAAGCAAAAGTACCCCTGAAACAGTCAAATCTAATTTGAATAGAGACTTCACAAGTCAAAATGTCTTCTGCTTGTCTTTTGTCCTGGCTGTGATTGTCTGGTTCATTCATAATTCATTCATTCATAAGTTCATTCCTTCGCAGAGGAATCCATCGATCACTGCACCTACTTTATCTGTTGTACTCTCTCCCTCTGTCTGTCTGTCTGTCTGTCTGTCTGTCTGTCTGTCCTTTCCCTGTCGCTCCACACTCATTCATAGGGCACACTTCTGGTGCTTTGGTCTTGTCTCACTAGTAAGTACAGAAGAAAACAAAATGGCCGCCCTCGCCTCATCAAGTAAGCATGTTCATCTGCAGCGACATGTCAGAGCTGTGAAAAACTACTGCACTGGATTTACAAAAACAATTAAAAACTCTACAGTCCTCTCTCCTACACACCTGGATACCTCCGCTGGTATGTCACCAGGACCAATCACCTTTCCGTTCTTCATCCTCTTCAAAGCTACCCTCATTTCATCTTTATTAATCCTTCCAACTTTTCTGATTTGCAATTGTCACAACTTCCGCCCTTGTCTCGCTCTTTCATTTTTCTTCATTCATCACTTCCTTTCTGTCCCTGTACTTCATCATCCTCACCTGCTGCACACCCTTCCCATCTCTACCTGTTTGCCGCACCAATCAGTACAAGTACTTGTCTTCATTCTTAGCGTCCACCCTCTCATACAACTCCTAATAGGCCCCTCCTTTAGCCTTTGCTACCTCGCTCTTCGCCTTACACCATATCTCCTTGTAGTCCCACCCATTTTCTTCATCTCTTGGGCTATTCCACTGATTCTTTGCTATCCATTTCATGCGCATACTCCATTCAACCACCAATATTTAGTGTGAGGAACACACAGAAATCCAGAAGGGGGTCAAATACTTTTTCACAGCCCTGTAGCTTCGTAGCTCCAACCCCTTTTTAGCCTCTTGGTGTGGCTGATTGGTATTTCCTTGTTTCTTCTTCCATAATCGGAGCAGAAGAGGCCAAGACCGACTCCCCGGCCATGCAGAATGGAGGCGAGGAGGAGAAGCAGACGACGGAGGAGCTGGAGAAAGGGATGAAAGCTCTCTCCACCAGCGAGACCTCCCCGGCGCCTCCTGCTCCGACCGCCAAACCGCACGGCGGCACCCCGGACGGCTCGCCCTCCAAGTCCCCGTCCAAGAAGAAAAAGAAGTTCAAGCCGCCGTCGTTCCTGAAAAAGAACAAAAAGCAGAAGGAGAAAGCGGAAGCCTGAGGCTCCCAGACTCAGCAGACCTCGGTGAAATACTCCTGTGAAACATTTTCCCCAGTGTAACCGGAGGAGGAGATGAGTTAACTCATGAGATGTGCTCAGAGAAGATGAGAAGATGTGACAGCGTCACCTTCTAATTCTGTAGCACTGGTACTCGCTGACCTGATCCGTGTGGTAATTCATCTCAGTCTACTTAAACAACAACAAAAAAAACGCTGGTGGGGATTTTCACATACTATTTGACCCCGGTCAGAGTCTCTGTATTACTCACCTCTTATTTTCACCTGCTGTGCTGATGACTCATCACTCAACTTCACTGTAAAGGCCCTCCAAACATGTAACTTTCTGAGAACGGGATTCCTAATGTGATCCTTCTCACCCGCAACCGTTTGAAAAACATTTCTACACCCGATGTTCTTCGCGGGACACGGCAGACATTTAAGTCCCCTTGAATTATGCAGCCTTTATTCATGCACTTAGCTCATGTATGTTGACATTCTAGCATCATTTGTTCACCTTTATAGCCACATTCTAGTCCAACACTTGGTTCTTGTTATCGGATTGATGTCGCAGGATCGCTAGATTCAGAAAACCCTAGAAATATACTGATAGCTACTGATTGTGCTCTTCTGAACGCTGGTTTTCGTGGAAGCCTATTTGCATTATTACCGCGGGGATGAGCGAGGAAAAGAGAAGCGAGGGAATATACCGCCCCGCGACATATAAATGCTATAAATGCCACTATCCTATCAAGAAGTGTGAGGCGTTAATAAGTTGTTGCTTGCCACTGCAGTTTGAAACTTTGTAATAGAAGACACTGAAGGTACTAAACATTCCACTTTCCCCCTTTTCTTTCAGACGTACGTGCGCAGAATACCTGCCAACAGTCGTAATGGTTTTTCTATCTGACCAGTAGCCGTTATCAAGATGTTGATGTGCGATGTTTGTCTTATGTTTTTTATTTATTTATTTATTTTATATTAGGTTCGTTCAAGTGAGTGTTTGCAAAAGTTACCGTGTATCTCAGTCATTAAAAAAAAATCAAGTTTGATTTAAAAGCCTCCGAGCATCCTTGGTTTCGCGCTCTTCTCTCGTCTCATTCTGAAGTCCTTCCACTCCGGGAACCCCCTTTGATGTTTGAATACAATGGAATGTTATTATGAACCACATGCAAAAGGTTCATTTTGGTACATTATAATACATTTGAGTTTGAGTGAATAATTACGTCCAATGTATTTTTTGTGGGGGAAAAAAAAAGGAGCTCCCCCTAGTGAGTAAAATATGAATAATGAGAATTAAATTTGATAAAACAATATAGATCAAGTCAATTCATGTGCACCAAATTTGGGCAAAATCAGGTCAAAGGTTAGGATGTTATATCCGGAAAACAGTGGTTTTCATAAAAAAGCTAACCCTAGTAAAACACGATATATACAATAAAAAACTTTGGAGCCGAAGCTCCCCTTAGTGTTGGAAACATATAACAGAAACTTTCCCCAAATCAATCCAGTTCTTCCTCTTACCCAGGTTTATGTCGGTAAGTACATAAATAAACATCCAAAACAAGTTGCTTTTACAGCTTTTAAATAAATAAATCAATCCAGGGGACAGACGATGATTTAATAAAAAAAAACGTGACAGCACAGTCCCTCACAGCGTTGGGGTTTTTAGAAACAGACACAATTTAAATTTAATGTCCAATTTCCTTCTTAAACACAACAAATCTAGGTTTAACTTTAGTAAATTTGCATTTGTATATTATAAAACTTTGCCAATAGAATGATCCAATTGATAAGGAAATGTTCATTGTTGATTAGAACCTATCTATTCTATAACAACACAGCAGTAGGCCAGGAACAGTACAACAGAGAGAAAAAAACTAAAATAACTGACTCAATGAAATAAAATAAAATAAATGCATAAATAATAATGTCACAAATATTTTATATATATAAAATAAGATGAAATAAAACGGGACAATATAAATCACAAGGGTTGAATCTTAAATTGTTCAAACACAGAATATAATGTTTTTCCTTTTGGGCATTACTGTTTTTCACACACTTTAAAGATCCTGCCACTGAAAGAAGACATGTGTGACGTCACAGACGCGGGTATTCATCCCAGTCGGTAGGGGCGCTCTTCATAGCTGAACTCACCGGAACCTCGTGACTTTGCCCCTGCAGGAGCTCTCCGTACAGCAGCGGCCAGTTCCGCCAACAGGAAACACAAGTCTGTAAATAATTATCACCTCAATTCAGTATTAAATTTATCTTAAAGTGTAGTATTTTGAGTAGCATTTATTGGGAGAATGGTCAGGAGCAGAAGTCGAACCCCTCCAAGAAGAGGTAAGCCGGTCCAAGAAGCTGTAAAATTAAATAAGCTAACGTAGAGACAACGTTTGATTAGCTCGAAGCTAACTCATAAAAAAGTGATTTATTCTCTTTCACACCGGATTAAAGAATATATAACTTACATTCATGTTATATTCGCTAACTAAGAAATGTTATCTGAATATTTAACGTGGCTTACTTTATATATTTGTGAGGAGGTAGTAGCTAACGGTTTTGGAGTAGCTTGACCTAAAGGCTAACATGTTTGCTTTGTGCAGAAATAAACTGCCCTTTATAATTCAGTGACTCTATATATGAGGACTATTTATCAGCTACTTGCTATGAAATAATAAAATCAACTACAACATCTTAATTGGCCAGAAATTATCAAAATATAAACAAAACATTACATCTTTTTAAGACTATTCAACAACAAAATTAATTTTTGTGTTGTTAGGGATCACCGATGGTAAGACCTTTTAACATCTATTCGTTCAGCTTTATTATTTGGAATTAACTTTACACATGTTAACAATGCCATTTTGACTAGCTATAATTAAATTTCTGATTAGTACGGACTTTAATTCCCGATACCTTCAACACCATTTCGCCATGTCAAAACTCATTGTAGATATCTACTACCTTATTTTGACAAGTCAAAACTAAACTGCAGGATTATTCAAATGAGCTATGTAGATATCTTGAGTTGAGGAGGAATAGAGATATCTTGAATTGGAATTATGACTAGTCAAAAGTAAAATATAGCTATTTGTGACTGGAATTATGACTTATCAAAATGATGCCGTAGATATTGCCAATTAAATCTTTGAGCAGACAAAATGATGTCCCAGGTATCTTCTGGAGTTTTGACTAGGTGAAATGACGTTGCAAAGATCATTAAATTAATATTAAAATGTCATGCCGCAGAGCGCCTTTTCGTTTTGCGTTCTTCATATTGAATAAAAACAACGCAATGTTGGCTTGAATCATCAATCAAAGGTCCTCAGGTGTAAAGTAATGTATGTGTGTCCTCTTCAATTCCTTTAGATCACCTAGAAACTTTTTAGGCCCGGTGGCAAGAGCTGAAAGAGGCTATGAGCGCACCAGCATATGCTTATTTATTGCCAACACTTAAAAAAAGTGAACCCGAGCAGGGGACAACTCAATGAATTGCATTTATTACACATTACCAAACTTAAGTTCACTGTAAGTCAGAGCAAATAAAAGAAGTTCTTTGGTTAACTTAAGTTACTTGTAAAAATAAATTAATATATCAATTCCACATGAATTGTTGTATCTAAATATAAAAAGTAATAAGGGGCGGAGCTAAACTCTTATAACAGGTGGCAGAGTGTTTGTTCATTGTCTTAGGTCAGTGTTGTTTCAAAACTTTAATTCACTTCCTTTTTGACATATATTTGATTTCATTAGAACTTTGGAAAGGGAAACTACCAACAACACTTTTGTGAAAATAGGCATATGGTGCCCGTCACATTTATACATGAAAACTGCATATTTGAAATGTGCAGTCAAGGGCAACAAGTAGAAGAAATCTTTTAAATCTTCCATGCAGAGAGACATTTCCTAATTTTTGGGATGGATGTCAATATGCCATGTTCTTATCAGTTATCCTACCAAATAACTCTTAATTTCCTTATTCAATGTTATTCCTAAAGAGAGACGGCGTTCCCGCTCAACTTCACGCGAGCGAGAACGAAGGCGTAGGGAGAGAGATCGCTCTCGTTCTCGTGATCGGGACAGAGAACGGCGAAGAAGTCGCTCACGATCCCCCCACAGGAGACGGTCACGGTTAGAGAACTTTTCTTTGAAAAGCAAAAATATTTTTGCATAGCACTTTGTTGTTTTTGTTGTTTTTTGCTGAATCTGGTCCCTTCAAATATGTAAGATAGAGATGTATATGTTAAAGCTGGGCTTTTAAAGGAAAATTGAGTATGCTTTGTGGAACTGTGAAGAATTCTGAGATGACCTGAGAAGATACATTCATGATTCATCCTGTATTATTGTTTAACAATCCTTTTGTTGGTCTTGATTTGATGTTCGGTGCCGTTTTATCAGGACTGTGACAGCAGACATACTAAATACTTACGATGCATACAGTCTTTTGGCATTCCATTTTTATTGACAGGGTAAAAGTCATAAGAATGGTATAAACATCATTACATATTGTAGACCATGTGACATGAACAAAGTGCTGCGAGCTGGGGGCTTTGGGAAATCGAAGCTTATAATGGAGATCACGATTCCCTCATGATCTTTCCATTCAGCTTACATCTTATTGCACTTTGTAACGGACATGAATAATGAATAAGGACCATGTGCTGTCCGTGTTTAACCCAGATAGATGTATGCAGGCACTAAATTATCCCCTGTTTACATACACCTAATAGAAAAAGATGGGTAGCCTTCGTTAAACACTGGAGAAATAAAGTGTCGGAGAAAGATTTAAACAAAGTGACCTGAAGGAGTTTAGGAGTCATAAGAAACTACCATTCCTGTTTCTGCCGCGGGTGCAACGTGATGTGAGCTCTCCGGCATTTCAGCCCCTGAACTGTAGTAAGGTGAGTGAGTAAGCGCTAAGTTAGCGCTTGGCTTAGGCTGAGCTTGCCTAAGAGTTTGTGTAATGTACTGGTGCTAGCGTCTGGACCCACGTTTAACAGCCAGGATCTCTCTCTCTCTCTCACTCTCTTTTTTTTTCAAACCCGACTGGTCATGGCAGTAGGCCTTCCACCCTGAGTCTTGGATCTGCTCGAGGTTTCTGCCCGTTAAATTTGTTGGGTCCTGTAGATAATTGTATAAAGAGTTTGGTCTAGACCTGCTCTTTCTGGAAAGCACCTTGAGACAACTGTTGTTGTGAATTGGCGCTATATAAATAAAGATTGATTGATTGAGGATAAGTACACAGCTTTACTATCGAGGTGCTCCAATTGACAACAAAAAGGTAACATTTAACAATGAACTTAAAACTCAATCTCCCACAGATACACAATACCCACCGTCTGAAAGGGCCAGGCCTGGCTCGTTATAACATAAGCTGCAGCTGAGCTGGCGAGTTTTGCTGCTCCTGATGTTAAAGAATTAAAAATGCTGCAGAATCATCGTACTTGTGTAATTATATCACATATACATCTGAATTATGATCAGGATCTTTTTACCATTAATCACACAGCTCCGTTATGGAGCAATTATACTTTCATAGAATTGAAGTTACATTTTTTGCATAATTTCTTTGATATTTTATAGGACATGGTTTCGATGGAATATTCCATGTTGTGTCGCTGCATTGAAGGCTAAATTTGTTTTCATAAGAGGAACACCGTGCCCCTGTTCCTCAGTTTAGAAAACAAAACACTTAAATTGTTATGTCCTATTAAATTGGTTATATTGTCAGCAAATGTCAGTGTCAGTGTGACATCACCCAGATCACTTCATCCCCAGTTCATATAGAAGTGTTTAGTGAAACTTGATTTTAAAAGAAAAAGAAGAAAAAAAGTCATTCACATTTTTAGCCCAGAAGTGTCTGCCCTCAGTGGTGGTGGTAACCCGCCCTGCAGCCATCCTTGTGTCCTATCTGCAGGTCTCCCAGACGTCATCGCTCCTCTTCCCTCTCCCCCTCGAGGCAAAAAGACCGGCGTGATGAAGACTCTAAAGAAAAAGCAGCAAAGCCCATTGAGATCTCAGGTATCACATGCGTAATTAACTATTTGTAATATTTTTAATACATTCTAGGTGGAATTCAGCTTCGTCTCAAGGAGATGCCGTGTTCATTCTCATGTCAAAAATCAGCACCGTTCATTTTGATCTATTTTTTTTTTACAGCCGAGGACATGGATGGCAAAACAGAGGAGGAGATAGAGATGATGAAACAGATGGGATTCTCTTCCTTTAACACCACCAAGGTGAGAACACGAGGGTGTCGTCTATTGTGCACCCACAGGGAGGTGCAGTTCATCACCACTCGAGTTTGTTGCATTCTGCAGCTATTTATGTATTTAGTTCTGGTTTTCCTATTCAATGTAGCAGTTTTCTAAAACACCGGTGTGCTCTGAGATTTCACAAACACCAGTTATGCAAAATAATGTGGAACCCAAACACCAGCATTCTGAAATGCCTGCTGGATGTTGAGAATTTCCACTCAACAGTCAAGAAGTTTATTGTTATATGCACATTAAAAAAACCCAGAGCAGTTTACACCGTACAATCAACTTCTTATTTTGCACACAAAACACAATAAAAAATTAGAATGCTATAGTTCTCTCTGCCTTATGCAAATATTGCAAAACAAACCTGAGTTAAAAGTAAGGAGCACTAACAGACAAATACTTTTGCACAGATCAAGTAAGAGTAGGTGGGAGAGGGGCAGTGTGGATTGTTATTTAGCAGGCTGATGCCCTGTGGGTAGGAGATGTCTGTGGAATACTAAGTTACGTTGGTGTCGAGAGAGAGCAACGTCGACCACACTTGGCGCCTTGCATTGTTATCAAATTAAATTTAAAACATCCTATCACGGTTTTGTTTCATTTTGCTCATTGCTCATCTTCCATCATCCTCATCATCCTCATTAAAAAAAAATCCTTTTTTGCGAATATGAATAACTGTTAAAGTCAGGTTGAAACACTTTATAATTACGGTTAGCTCGATCTGTAGTGTGTGACGTTTAATGTGGGAGATGCAGTAACGCTGTTTTTTTAACAGGGGAGAAAAACTGATGGCTCGGTCAATGCACACGCCGTCAATGTGACCATGAAGAGAAAGTACAGGTACGTCAGCCGCAAGGACACGTGTGTGTGTGTGTGTGTGTATATATACTTCTGATGGCATAGAGCTGTTTGCCGCTCATCGCAGCATCAATGAACATAGACACGGGTTTTTTTCAGCTCTTTGTCTTTTTTTTTTTATGTAGTTACTGTCTCGAACATAGTTGCGGGTCACGTCACTGTTATAACATCAACTTTTCAGTCCCCCTCACTGTCGACATCAACCACATTTATTATAGCCAATCACCTCTGCAGGTGTTTCTATGCAGAGAGCCCTGCTCTCCCATTGGTGCTCGATGATGTAATGTGCAAGTGTTGCGAGGGTAACAGTGATGTAATGTGTTTTTACATATTTCTTTTAGGCAGTACATGAACAGAAAAGGCGGATTCAACAGACCGCTGGACTTCATCGCTTGAAAGTATCAACAAACTCATCATGATACCTCATAAGCTTACATTCATCCTCCCTGTGCTTTATTGGACAATGTTGTGCTATTTACTGTTATTTGCAACCTATTTTGTGTTATTCAACAAGTCTGTATATACATTTTCATTAGCAAACCCATACATGTAAATACTAAAGCTTGAAGAAAGCTGCAGGTGAGTGATGATGGATTGATAGGCGACTGTGGATGCAATGCATACAGCTTAATGTTGTTGGGTTTTATTTGAAATTAAAGCATTTAATAAAGATGTGTTTGCAGTCCTGTTTTGAAAGAATTGTATTTGAAGACCAGATAACCCTCTTTATTTTTTTAAATACTCCAGCACCATGATGTACTTGACCATTTTCTGATATGTAAATGGTTAGACATTGAAATTTTAAAATGTGTTTACTGACGAATAATATGATCATAGCTTTAAGGAGTGAAGTGCAGCTGATTCTAATTATAACCCCACACTTGGGTATTATTTTAATATCTTGATATTGCTAAGTAAGAGCAACTAAGTGAAAATGGATTTTGTGTTCTCTGCAAGTACAGAGCTGTGTTGTGGTTTATTGGTGAAGGGTTGAATGTATTCCTAGATAAAAGATGTTTTGCAGTATATTCACCTATGGTGTTTCGCATGGGTCCAAATGTTTTCCTGCTTTAAAATGGACATCCGTCTCACTTTGTAGCAGGCTTCTACGGCTATCATGTTTCGGAAATAAATTAGTGTGCGCATGCGCGAATATATCCATGTAGGAGAGGCGGTAACCAATAGTAAGGGAGCATGTGGAGCTAGCCAGTCCTCAAACACGACAATACCAGGAGAGCCAATTATTTCCGGACAACGCGAAAGCAGCATGGCAGAAGGGCGTGTCTCCTGTCAGAAGCGGGCGTTGTCACTTCAGCTCGTGGGCAGTACAGCCAATAGCTAATAAGTGTATCATTTTTCGACCAATCGCAGTGCACGGGTATTACGCACAAGTCTCCATCATGGCTCAAATTGCATGCGTTAGCCAATAAGAATTAGAACCAAAATGGCTGAATAATATTTTCGCTTTCAATCAAGCCCCACCCCTCTGGAATATTGACAGCTTAAAAACCCTACAGGAGCCTGAGTTGTTTGGTTCAGCGTCCAATCATAGCGCAGCCTACAGGAGCTTTGTGGTAAAGTACAGTAGTTAGCTGTCGTCCAGATCAACAAGCCACTATTTTGGAAGCAGTTTCACAAACCCTCTCTTCCTCAGTTGCAATCTGTGTTTCCAGTTTAGACGTGTCACGCGTGAGCAGCGATAAACTAGCACAAAACTAGCAAGCCACACTTGCCCTGAACTGATCAAGTTGGATGACATCGTCGGTTTTTTAACTTTTAAGCTGTTCATTTTTAAATATTTCACGTCAGGCAAGTCCTTGAAAACAAACTTTTCTGTTTTTTTTTTTTTTGATTGGTTAAATCTCTAAAAGCTAGCAAAAACTTTACAGCGTTCTTTTAGCAACTTATCAACGTTAGCCAACTTATTCTCCTTTTTTTTTTTTGTCGGCAAAACAGTACACTACTCGACTTCTTTTGCCACATCAAGCAACCACTCGTAGTGTTTTTGTCATTTTCTCGAATAACAGTTGTCTAAACCAACGATATTCAGCCTTAAAAGAGGGTGAAAACACCTGAGCGTTAGCTGTCGAAGCCTTCACAAACAAGCTAACTCTTATTATAAAAGGAAGAGACGGGTCGATTGGTCCTGGATCCTAGACGTTTAACTTTATAAATATCCTGCAGGAGGAACTCTTGAACGCCTCCTGATCACCTCGTAAAACAATCGAGTCACCTGAGGGTGAGGAGAGCCAGTGCTAGGACCTGAAGCAGGTTGAGTCCAGCGACGGAATCCCTCATCGGATTGTTATTTTATACATATAATCATCTGTGTTATTGTTGAAAATGGCGGCGATCGGACTGGTGCAGATGTTGATCGAAGCAGCAGAGTACCTGGATCGCAGGGAACGAGGTAAAAAAGTCTTGTGTGTTTTTTTTCTACTGGCTGTGGTTCATATGAAAAAAATTTGCAATGGTACCCTCCTCTCCATTTAACCCCTTGTACTTATGCATATGTCATTTTAAAGTCATCCTAGATCATGCATGGTGTTTCTTATTTGCATGAAAGAATCGACTCACGCATTATTAACAGTTGTTATTTAAATTCTGGCATGTCAGCATTAGTAGTGCATCGCATATATAATATTCTGACTTTTTTCTTTTTGAGGTGGGGGGGTGTATATATGTGCTTAGAAATGCATCTGCCATTCTTATATAGTGAAAGAATGAATGCCTGTTCAGCAGGACGCAGTTAGATATGCAGGGAGACATTGTTTTCAGGCAAGCCCCTCCTTTCCCTCTGTTGTGGTTTGCTAGTGGGGTTTATTCCAGTTCAAGATGACATCATTGTCCAGGCTGAAGGGAGAAAATACTCGATAAAGATGCTGCATGAGCCCATTCATTGCATGCCCACGTTTCAGCCCGGCACACTGCTACTGAATTCCATGGTGGGGGGGGGGTCCAGATGAAAATATGACACATTTTGCATTCCTATCCTCAGTTCGGCTTCTTTTTTACTCAGGCTGTGTTTTGTATGGCCAGATCCCTGTACATGTGACCACTATGTTGTTCATGTGCTTGCAGAAGCTGAACATGGTTATGCCTCCATGCCACCTTTCATCAGCAGCGGAGAGAGGGAAAGCTTGAAAAGGAAAAGCAAAAGCAAGAAAAACACAAGTAGCAGGTAAAGGCCGCTCATCCCCGCGTGGCCATAAAATGTCTTCTCTATCATATTTATCCATCTCTGCACCAAAGCAGACATAATGTCCCCACTTCACTACACACTCAGTGTTTAATCAAATTGTTGCGTTCTTTCTTTGACACATCGTGAATTCTAGGCGATGCAATCATTTTATGATATACATTTTTGATGGTCCATATGCATATTAAAATCAGGATTGAAAGTTGGAAACACCAGTTTGTGGCAGTTCTCTGAGCTAACTGACTCTGGTGTGTGAACTCTTCCACTAATAAGTGAAGCAGTGGATTACGGAACTCCTAGTCTTAAAAATCAGAATAAAGATGAGAACGAAACTCTAAAAGAAAATGCGTGTAAATGTTCGAACAGCCTGCATTCCACAAGGAGACTATACGCCGAAAACACTTAGATTTTCTCATCATGCATACGGGAAAGTTTAAATAAAAGCATCCCTAGTTATCGTTAAAATTGCAAAGTGCAACTGTGCGTTGAGATTAAGCCGGATTACAGCTCAAGAAAAACATAATAGACGTATTATTTCACACTATGATGGATAAATTCCGCAAATTATCCATAGCTCAAATGTGTTTCTTCTATTTATGTCCATCAACTATATTGTGTGACGCCACTACGGCTGGATCAAACCCCTAAACAGTTGTTTTTCAGGAAAACAGAGCTCAGTTCTAAGCCGAAAACGATGCGCTGAACATTGTATTAACAGCATTGCAGCAGGATTACACCTTTCATACAGTGTCTGCGTCTGCAGGATGATTCATAGACGTTTGTTCATGAGATTTTGTATTATCAGAGCAAACTCATTGTGGGAAGATGGGGAGGGTGCTTCTGTGGAAAGACTAAAGGAGTGCAAGCGTGCAGCAGTTTACAGTAGTAGGCGGTGGTCGGCCAGCCAGAAGAAGGTCTCCACCCAAAGTCAGGGGTAGTAGTAACCTGACGATGGCGGGTTCATTTGTGACTGATAATCAGCTTATTAAACATTCATCAGCTCTCTTTCTCTCTCCGATGGCAAAATTGGGCGTTACACCACCGAGAAAGTCCCCCTGATGTTACCCAATGTGGAAACGTTTGACAGGGAAGACATGTTTAGACATTCTCTGCGTCTCAGTAAGGTGTGTGACTGGTGGCAGTGACTTGTGGCGGCTCAGAGGGTC
Organism: Lophius piscatorius; assembly: GCA_009660295.1. NCBI lineage: Eukaryota > Metazoa > Chordata > Actinopteri > Lophiiformes > Lophiidae > Lophius > Lophius piscatorius. Next base: position 34,796 of record VRLP01003124.1, read on the forward strand.
AGTCAAGTTGACTGGTTAAGTCTTGACATGTCAAGTCAACTCAACCCAACCTACTGCGCACACATCATGTGCTTTCGATGTCCGTAACCAGAAGGTCCTCATAGATCAGGACAGACACGTGTTGCACTCGCTCCACAAATCAATCAGAGCGCTCTGATTGGATTGCAGTCCGGTTTCTATGTTCTGGCGTACGTTAATGCCTCCTCTGAGGAAGTAAACACATTGATGATTTCAGTGGGGAGGGTGAAAAAGCCACATGGCTAATTGTGTTCTGTAAGTGAATGTCAGCCTTCGTTTATGCACGTGTGCACTTGTAGAGTGAAGCAACTCTGTACGGAAACGTCTGTAAAACACTTCATGAGAGAATGAGGGTGCTTGTAGCCTGGCTGGGGCCTGTGAAGTGGCAAAACAGTGGCTGCTTCTTTAGTAGAAACAACTACGCCTACGAGATCTCCACGAATAATAATGTTCTGCTTCGTACGAGTCATTCCCTCCGATCGAACTCCTCCGATTAAATGCCACTCGTTAATAATCTCAAACAATCCATATCGACTCAACCGAACTATTTCTATGGAGTCAGCAGTCTGTTCTAGGATCAGATCCCACAGTGACGAATAATGAAGATAAATACAGTTAACTGTTTTTTCTGAGCTCAGGACAGATTTCTTCGTGTCGATTCATTGGAGGTAAATTGAGACGCAACTGGACTGATGGTTGAGAAGTTATGGGCGAAAAACTGTGTTTTCCACTAAAAGCTCCCCCTAGTGAGTAAAATAGGAACTATTATTGTGAAATAATATATATATATATATATATATATTAGATAGTCTTCCTTGTGTAGATTCGTACGAGACAATTTGGACGTAATCGGACGTATGGTTGAGTCCCCTAGGGTGTGAAATATGAATAATGACATTAAACATGACAAAAACAAGTTAGATCTCCTTGAGGCGGTTCATATCGGGTCGATTCGGACTAAATCAGACCAACGGCTAGGAAGTTCTGTCTGAAAAACAGAGCGGGGTAAAATCTGATAAATACAAGACATATCTCAGAAATATACAACCGACATTACCCCCAAATCAATCCAGTAGTTCCTCGCACTTAAGTCTATGGGGGGGGTTTAAAATGTGAAAATGACGCATGAATTAGTTTTGGATTTATTCAACGCAAAGAATACACACCACCGTTTTCGGGGATGTAATAATAGCGAATTGCTGAAACCCAACCATATATGATTTTCTCGTAAAAAAGAAAAAAAAAAAAACCCACAGCAACTGATTAAAGCACATAAATGAAAGTCCTTCCTAGGAGGGGAGATATCTGTGAAATGAGACGACGTAGCGGTGGTACGAGAAAGCTGAGCAGCAGTCGGGTCATGTGATCTATACCAACATATTTGGATTAATTGCAGACCTACGTCGGCCCACATTTGCCCCCAGGGCGCTCCACTCCACGCTTACTATCCATCAACCCCTTACGGCGCTGAATGCATCCCGCTGCCGGTCAGATGTGTGGAAATAAACAGACGGATCACTTGAGGTGAAGCCTGCGAGCGGGTGGAGATAAGTCCCTTTACCTCGTGTAACCCGCATGTATATATCCAGCTGTCATCGCTGCAGGTCGCCGGTCAGACGGCTGCTAAACAGTTTATATTCAGATGTCAGGTTCTGGAACGCGGTTCTGTTTGCGCCGTAAACACCAGTTATTTCAAGTGACCTCATTTTTTCCTTCCCAGAATATTATGTCTTATCTGACAATCCGCCTGAAGGGCAGTGATATGGAAAAAGTGATATGGCGGAAGGAATAACTGCGGGCGATGGCTGTCGGCCATTTTTATTCTGCGTGATGTCACATTTGTTGACATTCAAATTTAGCTCTAAGCTTGAAACCAAGTTTACATGATGACAGTCGGAATCATGACACGTTTCCAAAAACGAACTCCACGGAGAACGGGTAGGTTCTGGCTTCGAAACCTCCTCTGTCCGTCCACCGACCGCTTTGTAGTAGTGACATCACAATTTAGCTACTGCTGCCTTTGATTCCTTGTGATGTTCACTCGGGGATGGAGCTGGAGGCTGAGTGGGCTGAACAGAGACGCGGAAGACGCAGGAGACGAGCGGCTACGGAGAATTTGAGAGGTACTCAGAGAGTTTGTTGGAGTTGTCCGTAGATTTAGACGCCGGCAGTAACTCAGACATTGATGGAGGAATCTGCAGGCGTCTTTCCATAATCGTTCCTCGGGTACGGTTGAGCCTTGGCGGGGGTTTGCGCTCTGAGTGCTTATTGGTTTTTTGGGTTCACATTGGGTTTTTCACGTGGAGCATTTTCACTCTGCTCAAAGCTTTTAACCTGATTTATAATTGGAATAATGGGGTCCATGGATTCGTCTTTCAAGAGTTTGCCTTCTCAGGCTCCCAGAATGCCGCTGTTGCGTGACCGAATGCCAAACTTGGATGAAAGAAGATCATGCTCTCATCCTAAGTCACCACGCAGTTCCACGAATCACAACGGTCACCTAACGTGAGCTGATGGTTGTCCTACCCGTCGTCCTCTTTGATAGGTCAACTGTTTAAACAGACGTTTCTGTTCATCAAATATTTGGTCGAGCTTGTTTGCCAGGATTGAACACCTCGTCAACAACGATTGTGTTGAGTCCTTCCAAACGACCATGTGATGTATGTTGTTTGTTTTTAGTACCACATGTTTAAAGCAATCCGTTAATATAGAATCAAAAGGACCTGGCTTTAATGCGGCCATTTCAAAATGTTCTTTAGAGGATTTAAATGTAAAGAAGAAGAAGAAGAGCTCTTCTGGTTTTGCGTTTCTAGGAGCTCCTGAGCGTCATGTCTTCTCCTGGTCTTGTCATGACCCTTAAACATGGTCGTACTGTTAGTCACAGAATGTGGAGTTGTGTGTTGACCACACAGCGCTGGACATGTCTCCACATGCTTAGCAGGCGCTGTATTTTTAGCCGCGTGCAGCGGAGGAACCTCGGATCGCTCTTTGCATGCGTGTCAAGCAGGCTCCTACTCTTCGTCCTGGTTTCCCGTCGTAGAACCTCCTCGCCTCCAGTGTTTACTCTGAACATTCATCATTGTTTGGTTACGAGGTTGAGCTGCAGCGACTCCCTCCATCAGCCGCCGGCGCTTATTAACAAGGTTTTCAGCGCGGCCTACATGATGTTTGAGATGGCCTGGTGTGATGGTGGCTTCGGATCACTAGTGGGCAGACGGGCACGGACCGGGTCGGACCGGGTCAGGTGCGCTACAGTTGTCCATTTATGATTTTTGAAGCCTTCCAAAACCTGAACGCTCAAACCCGCTCTAGTCACTGTTGGTTCTCCGTGGCGTTGGACGTGTGAGCTGTGGGGGAGGGGAGTCACTGGTGTGTGTGCGTGCATGTGAGTCAGTAGTAGTGACTCCCCCCTCATCTCTGCTTGTTTTTTTTCTCTCTTCCTCCTCACCTCCTCCACCCCTCCGTGTCTTTCCTGCTCTATACTCTCAGCAGGGATTGGAAGAGCACCAGCTCCTCCATTACATATAGATGGAGAGACCTCCCCCACCCTACACATTCTCTGACGCACACACACACACTGTGCATCCACAGTGCAGTATGGAAATCATACAGGGATCTGGCTGTCCTTGCCGAGCAGGCAAATGGAGGCTTTTCCACGCTCCTCACCCCATGTTGTTTTTCAGGCGAGGGCATATAAACTCGGGTGAGGCTGCAGCGAAAGTTCAGAAATGAAGACGCGGATTAACGGGTGAATACTAGTTTTTAGGGCCAACCAACGGAAAGAGGTGCTGGTGAATCCCCAAAGACTCAAAAAACTCCTGGAGCAAGACCTTGGACCATGGTTCCTGTTGTGAGGATTCAAGGTCTAGACCAAATGTGGAGCTCAGGATTGAAGCCCATAGAACCTTTTTTGGTTTTAGTAAACAGGGAGGGTGTATTTTGTGGGCGGAGCCAGAAAGTATAAGCTATGCATTACCGTAAACAATGGATTTTGGAACGTTTGAGATCATTTTTTCTACACACAAACTGCATATGATGTCATTAAATTCATTGTCAAGAGACGTTTTATGTACGTCTTAATATCTAAATATAAAGACAGCAGACTTAATAATAATTTAAGGACTGGAACCTGGGCCATTTGGGGCCCCCTTAAAGGTGCAGTGTGTGAAAGTTAGGCGTATCTCTCAGGATAAATGGGATAAAATATTCTCTACCATGTTTTTATTCGTGTCTCAACAGCGGATAATAAGATTATTTTTGACTTAAACTTAAGAATGAGACATTTATATTTCCAGAGGGGGAGGGTCGGCATCCATGTTGGCGGCCATGTTTGGACGGTAGCCTAGAGTGGACAAACTGAACGCTGGCCTACTCTAAAGGGGGCGTTTTTGATTATTAAGGTTGACGTGGCAGCAGGGAAATGATTGGCCTCTAAAAACCAACAAAGAAGAAAACGGTTTGCCAACCGTTTTGTGTTGTGGGAAGGTTGTCAATTTTGAGATGCCAAATTTCTTTTGACAAATTGAGTACGACACTCCTTATTAACACAAGAGTAGAAGCAGGTTATCTATTTGACGCGTGACTCTGCAAACAGAGTAAAATGAAATGTCCTCTCTGTATCAGATTAAGAAGCCTGGGGTAAAATAAATGTTTACCGTTAACCCCAAATTATCACTTTCGACATTCGCTGCTTTGCATGCTAATTAAAGCTAGTTACTGTTGGCTATGAGAAGCTACCAGACTGCAGAACAAATAGTGATATTCTCTATCTCGCATGAAAGCTTTGAATTCTGGTTTTCACTGACGAAATAACTAAACACAATATTCTTGAACACTCGAAGAACGTTGTAAGTATCGGCAGGGAGGAGTGAGCTGAGGCGGAATGTAGGATCCGATATCGGCGCACGATGAATTTGAGGAATTTTATATTTACAGAAATTGGCAAACATACAAGTAAAACACCAAAAAACAACAACCTTGGTCTTACTCTTCATAGACAATATATATCTCACTCACTCACTCACTCACTCACTCACTCACTCACTCACTCACTCACACACACACCCAAGTCTATATAGAGGGTTCCTATATATTTTTCATCGTATACCATACTACACAAATGTTGCCTTCATCACAAATTTAATCCGCCGCTAAGGTAAAACGTTCAGTTTATTGTATAATCCTCATAACAATTCTTCAAATTTAAGTCGTTTTGACTGAAAGAAAGTTAGAGGAAAGAAAAGAATGGAGGTGAAGATGGTGAGTCAGCGTTATATTATGTAAAGGTCAGCGTGCTCCATTTGGTGGATGTGCTGAAGCGATGAGCGTTGCCTCACGTCGCTGGGGATGTAAAATCCCCACATTATTACTCTTATTACCTAATATTAGCCGCTCCTTATTGGGTGGGTGGGGGTAGGGGGGTGGGTAGACTGGTATGGGGTGACAGGAGCTTGGATGTTTCCCAGAGACTGATATCTGGCCTTAATAAGAGGGACGGCTCCTCTGGTACTCCTGTTATGTCACCAGTGGCCGTCTGCCCCGCACAGGAATGCACACTGGCCGAGAGAGAGAGAGAAAGCACCCAAAGGTGTTCAGCAGTCACAGCTGAGCAGAGTGGAAGCTCCGGCTTGAAACGCCAAGGTGCGTGTGTGCAGAAGGGCTGAGGTCGACAGAGTCCCCTCAAGGCCTTTGGCCGAGCTATGGTGGCAATGTTGGGTCTAGTTGAGCAGAGGCTATTTTGGGTGAAGGGATGGGGGCGCAGGGGGGGATCAGGAGGTCAGGTGAAGGTAAATGAGAGTTCAAGAATAATGAGGGTCCTTCTCCCCAGCCTTCTGTCCCCACCACATGTTCACAGCCACATTCTCAAAGGTCAGACGAGCGTGTTCCCTCTAGAAAACCGAGCGTCACGCCGCTCTATCAAATGCAGACAACTCCACATGTGCGGCTCATAAACACTGCAATGCAGGAGTCGTGCTCCGTCTCTCAGTTTACCTTCGCCACGCTGCCACGCCTCGTTTACTGCGACCTCTCTGCGCTACATGCATCTTGGACGATCTGTCAATATGAAAAAATCCAATGTCCGGTCCGCTCCGGCTCCTGGCCTCTGTTTGTGGTTACTGTTACTATGTTTCCCCCCCGGCCTCTTCCTCACATATCTGAGCGGGGGCCTTCAAAAAAAAGAAAAAGAAAAAAGATCAGAGTGTCCTTTGTCGAATAAGCATCACAATATCCACACTGCTCTACACGTATTCTCCCCCCCCCCTGTCAGGGTCTTGGACTTCAGTAGAGGATCATCTTATCTGTGCCTCTGCTGCTTTCTGTGGTTTCTCATGAGAGTTTTATCTCCGCAGGTCTACGCACAACGAGATGGAAAAGAACAGGTACGTCCATGTGTCTGCATGTTGATGCTTACTTGTTCCTCTCTGATGTTCCACGGTGTGATAAAATACTTTTTTTCTATTCATATATATAAATGTGTGTGTGTATATGTGTATATGTATGTTTATATTTTTTTCAAGATGTCAGTCCGTATTTTAAAACGGTGTCGTGTAAACGGGTTTAAAATGGCGCCCCGACCTGCTACTTGTGATTTTAATCTCGGGAGTCAGATGCTCGCGTTAGCAGGAGAGTAGATCTCCGTCGTTACTGGGTCCGACTAGAAGGATTCAAACAGATCTAACATGATGCAAACACGTCCACGCCGAGTTACGTTCCAAGTAGCTGTTAAAAGGCAGTCCTGGCCCTTTAAGAGGGCGGCCTTATGGAGGGACGTGGGCGATTATGGGAGTTGTAGTTTCAAAAATTCTTAGTCGCAGCCATGAGGGCAACGGGAGAACCTCCACCCGGTCAGGAGTTTGTTTTTGTTGTCACTTGGATGTCGGTAGTAAGGCTGTGTGTTTATTCTGGTCTTTACAAAATAAAGTGGCGGTTCTCTGCTGGTTTCTTAGCTTAGCCAGCGTAAGCTAACATCATGTAGCACAGGTGGAAACAGAAGCTTATACTACCGCGGAACTTACCGCGGAGGATCTTATATACAGTATATTCTCTTTCCACCGGTTCCTCGTTTTTTTTTCATGAAGGCTACTCATCTCTCTGGCATTCTGCATGGAGAACATGCGCCGGGAGGTCTATCTGGGTTAGTGTGTGCGCTTATTTATTCCTCAAGTCCATAACATAAATGCAATATGACGTAAAAACTGAGTAATGAAAATCGTGATCTTGATTCTTAGCGAAAAACAAAATCTTCTTTTCTCATTTTAGCCAGAACCGACCAGTCCCACCAGAACATAAACCTTTAATTTCTTCCCTGCTGCTGAGTCTTTGTCCCTCTCAGGCTTCCTTCCTGCCTGTCCTAGCTGATGGGTGGTCAGCCCCTATCTCTGATTTAGTGTGCCTTTTGCGTGATGGACGGAAGATCAGTCATGGCCACAGCGTCGCATTTAACGTGAGAAAATACACCATCTTTAGCCGCCCACGCCGCAGGCAGATAGTAAATAACTCATGGTGACCTACTGCTCCTTAAGCCAGAGGAGTCCAACGGCATCCAAACCCCCCCCTCCGGCAATATTGGCTCCGTGAAATCTCTGAGCACACATTCAGAGTCCCTGGCCTCCTCCCTCTGACGCTGCACACACAACCAGCAGGGTTTGAGAACGTGCGAGCGGATAATCACGTAACTAGACTCCAGGCGCTGCCACACCTTTTTCTTTTTTCCTTTTTTTTTTTTTAAGAGTGCGAGTTTTGCAGGGGTCAGAGTGCGCGAGTGAAGACAGCCAGGTCATTTATGACCGGCCGGGCAAAGTGCATCACGCTGACCTATTTTCGGTTTTGTGGTTTGGGGTAGGTCCGCTTTTAGAGAATTCTAGACGTTGGTTACAACAACAAAAAAGAAGTTTATTCAAGCGTGCTAGTAGTATCATATTTTAGTCGTAGTACACTCCAAGATATACTACAAATGGACTAAAAGTATGCAAATACCGCCTATTAGCTCTTTTTACGGACCTGTTAACTAATCTCACTCTTGACGTTTATGAATATACCCAAAAAGTCGGGGACATTATGGCGCTGTCATCGCCGCGTTCGCAGCTGATCCATCATTTTAACGGCCCGTATGGCCCCATAGACCTCAGCGCCAGGAAGAACTGGATTGATTTTGGGAAAGGTCAATTGCATATTTCCGACGCTAGTAGGAGTATGATCGCCAAAGTAGCAGTCCGATTTAGTACAAATTTGTTGCATATGGTTAAAGTTTAAGGAGATTCATCTTTCAAATATCATATTGTACTTTAATGGGTCATAGTTCAATCGGACCGTCGGTCAGATTTAGTATTTAGTATTTTTGTCTTTCTTTTTTTTTTCTTTTTTTTTTTACTGTAATTGTTCATATTTTACCCACTAGGGGGACTTTTGTCCGTAACTCTCCAACCATCAGTCCTATGAATCGACACGAGGAAATCTGTCCTGTTTTATTCCTGAGCTCAGAAAAACTAGTTAACTGTATTTATCTTCATGAGTGACTCACTCTGGGATCTGATCCAAGAACAGACTGCTGACGTCATAGAAACAGTTAGTTTTAGTCACTACTGACTATTTGATATTATTAATGAGTCACATTTAATCTGAGGACTTCAGTCAGGGGGATTGCTAGTGCAAAGCAGGGGACTGGGGGCTTTTCGGGGATGCTATCGGAATCTAGTTATAAGCATCTTTTTTGGAACCTAATAAGAGAAGAAGTACAATGCATAATAATAATACAAGAAGTATTGTAATAAGTAGTATTAGTATACTGTTATACTATTAATCTAAGTATATGTGAATTTTACATAAGTATACACAAAAGAAAATCAACGTGAGCTAAACCTGTTTTTTGTGGGCTGAACTCGGACCAGTTTCTATGAGGCGGATATGTGAAATTTTAACGTAAATAGGTGGGCTCCACACACACACACACACACATACACACACACACACTCGCTCACGTATTGACACGCGTCACTGCAGCCGGTAGAACCTGTTGCTGACGAGCGCTCCAGCCGCTACCTGTCTGTTTATCTCCCCCTCAGACACCATGTGACCCGTTCTGCCTCATGAGCTCGCTGCAAGCCGGGCTTGTTTAACAAACATTAGCTCGACCTGCTGATCCCCGATTATGTCAGAACGACACAGGGAAGGTTATGTGTGTGTTATGTCATGTCAATTTGCACAACCTTTGAACCGAGTCAGCTGAGAGCAAGGCATCAGAATGCTGCTTTGCATGTTTGTGTGTTTATTGGACTGGGTGTGTGTGTTGGATTCAGTATTTGTTTGTGTGTGTGTGTTTGTGTTTTGGATTCAGTGTGTGTGTGTCTGTGTGTTGGATTCAGTGTGTGTGTGTGTGTAATGGATTCAGTTTGTGTGTGTGTGTGTCCGTTTGAATTGGATTGTTTGTGTGAGAATTGGTTTCAGTGTGTGGGATTCATTGTGTGTTTGAGTGTGTGTTGGATTCAGTGTTTGTGATTGATTCAGTGTGTGTCTGTGGGTGTGTGTTGGATTCAGTGTGTGTGTGGGTGTTGGATTCAGTGTGGGTGTTGGATTCAGTGTGGGTGTGTGTGTGGGTGTGTGTTGGATTCAGTGTGGGTGTGTGTTGGATTCAGTGTGTGTCGGTGTGTGTTGGATTCAGTGTGTGTCGGTGTGTGTTGGATTCAGTGTGTGTGTGTGTGTGTTGGATTCAGTGTGTGTTTGTGTGTGTGTGTGTTGGATTCAGTGTGTGTGTGTGTGTTGGATTCAGTGTGGGTGTGTGTTGGATTCAGTGTGTGTCGGTGTGTGTTGGATTCAGTGTGTGTCGGTGTGTGTTGGATTCAGTGTGGGTGTGTGTGTGTGTGTGTGTGTGTGTGTGTTGCTACAGTCAAATCGCCCTCATGTTCCATGGGAACATGCAAAACAGCAATTTGAATCCAGTCTCCTCCGGCGCCGACACTCGCACCAATCTGCATCAGAGGATAAACGGCGAGCTCATGCAGCCCTCAGCCGGCGATAAAAATACTTTCACCCTCGGCCTCAGGAAGAGTCTGACGCGCCCACCCGCTCCGGCACACACTGGCACACAGACACGTACACACTCCGCCGAGGCTGCAGCTGGAGGTGGGTGTTGCGTAACAGCGGGTTCAAGTGTTCGCGAAACACCCACCAGACCTCAGAAACCACCGGGCTCAGAGCGGCAGAGCGGAGAGAGGCGGGTGGAGGCGTTGCAGGAGTTTAATAATGAGTTTAGGTCGGGACGGATGTTGGGGATGAAGCTTTCTGTGCAGCAGTCGTCTGCAGGGTGACAGTAGAAACATGTAATACACACACACACACATATAATCCAATACACACACACATACACACACACACACAGGGAATCCACAATGATGCCTGTTGGTGGGTGGAGGTTCTGACTTCTCCTCTTGTACATCCCAGAATGTGTCTTTCAAATGAAATAGTATGAAAGTCTGCTCAGACATGCATTTCTCTTTAATCATTTACAAACACTAGACTGTTTTGTAAATGATTTATTTCCCCGGATTGGACGTGGATTTTATCAAAGACGTTAAATCATACATAAAGTTACAGACATAAAGTTGTTTGTCAGATGCTAAGAGAAGATAAAATAACGTGATTTTCAGTTAATAAATGGTATTTATAAAACGCTGTCTAGACTTCTAGCTAAAGCACTTTACAACAAGAGTTAGCGTTCACCCGTTCACTTAGTGACGAGTCAGCATTCACTTAGTGACGAGTCAGCGTTCACCCGCTCACTTAGTGACGAGTCAGCGTTCACCCGCTCAAATAGTGACGAGTCAGCATTCACCCTGTCACATAGCGATGACGGGGGCCACTGTGTAGAGCGACACCACCTTCAGGTGGCGCCCTACATTGCGGCCTCTGGGGTTCAGGATTTTGCTCAAGGAGACTTTGACATGTAGACCGGCTGGGGAATCAAACTATCTACCTTCAGATAAGCGGAGGACGGCCCCACCTCCTGAGCCAGGAGGTGTTCGCCATTCAGTTAAATGATGATCGCATGATGCGCGGGCGGCGTCTCGAACCCTCATCCGGCTGTTTTAACCTGTCTCTCTCTCTCTTTCTCTCTGTGCTTCCTCGCCGTCTGCAGACGGGCGCACCTGCGGCTGTGTCTAGAGCGCTTGAAATCCCTCGTTCCCTTGGGACCAGACGCCAACCGGCACACCACCCTCAGCCTGCTGATGAAGGCCCGAGATCATATTAAGGTGCCGGTTTTAAAGTGATGTTGGGGGTTGTTTTGGGTTCGAGTCCCTGAGGAAACCCGCGGTATTCTTTCTCCGCTCCTGCTCAAGTCTCGCGTTCTCTCTTCCCGCCCCGCAGAGGCTGGAGGAGAGCGACAGGAGAGCTCAGCACACCGTGGAGCAGCTACAGCGGGAGCAGAGGCACCTGAGGAGGCGCCTGGAGCAGCTGGGGGTGGAGAGGACCCGAATGGACAGCACCGGCTCCACCTCCTCGGACAAGGATGACTCTGACCAAGGTGAGCCTTCGGAACGAGCGCAACTTCCGGTGCTTTCTAGCTATCCGCCTTTTGTCGGAGCACACAGGTCAAAGGTCAAAAAAACACTGCAGAGATTTAATGAAATTTCCCCAAACGCTCATGTTTGATTCATTCAATTTGCAGATTTTTAAAGCTTTTTGAGTCTTTTTCAGATTTGAATATGCTCACATTCACCTCTGATAGAGGTCACGGTCTGTCCGGTTCTGCACTGATTGGGTTTTTTCAGTAGCGGCGGCGTCTGTGTGCTCGCTAAAAAGACTTCTTTTTCACAATTTCTCTGAGTCTGATCTTCCAGCTCATTTTGAGTTACGGGTTTGAACCAGTTACAAGATACAATGATGGTTTGTCTAATATCAGCAGAGGAACATTATTTCTCTCCTCATTTTAAGAATAAATCAATTTATTTAAAGAAATTTTTGACCAACTAACTCAGTAACTCACTTTTAGGAAATCCATCTTAAAAGAAATCCCTTTTAGTTTTTTGTAATGAAAAGCTTGAGTGTGCGGGTCTGGCTATAATATTATAATAATAAGTTTGAGTTTTATTCTTTGGCTCATTGCGGTGTTTCAGTGTTTTACATTTTAATGCTTGTTTCGAGATTTCTAGCTTAGCCAAAATTTTTCTTCCCCCTTTTAGCATCTCTTTTTTTTAAATTTCTTTTGCTAATTTAAGACAAATGTGTTATTATCTAAGAATATTCGCCTTTTTTTGGTATGGCTTGTTCTTTTTTTTGCAGTGTTCTTTTACAGTGTACTCTTTTTCTGTGTTTGATGAGGTCATCAAACACAGAAACCTGTGTTTGTTGACCTGATGAAGTCGTCGGAGCTGAAGCGCCACCTGAGTAACTGAACTTTGTGTCCCCTGCAGAGGACCTAGACGTGGACGTGGTGGGGACGGACTTCCTGCTGGGTGACCTGGAGTGGAGCACCAGCAGCGTGAGCGACTCGGGGGACGAGCGCGGCAGCCTCCGCAGCAGCTGTAGTGACGAAGGCTACTCCAGCGCCAGCCTGCTGCGCCTGCAGGACACTCAGGAGATGGCCAAGCAGCTGGGCTGCAGCCTATAGACAGCACTGCTCAGCGACACAACTCCAGCCCCCCCCCCTCAGCCAATCCACGATTGTCTCATTACTCCCCCGCCCCCCTGCCGGGTCACGTTCAGACCTCACCTCCCTCATTACCAGGGCAGACCAAGTCTGAGGCCTCTCCTCCAGCGGGGCCTCAGGAGAGCTCCGTGACAGCCGCCCACTTCCAGCACATCATCAGCAGCCAGTTCTTGGGGCGTCGCCCCCCTCTGCTCTGCTCCAATCAAAGACGAGGACTTTAAAGACGCCCCGCCCCTCCGTCCGACCGTCAGAAACAGAGAATGTTACCACACAATATCCCACTGCCTCTTATTCCGTGCCTCGAGAGCCAAGGGAAGCACTAAAGAGATTTCACACACACACACGCACACACACACCTCTACCGCTCCTCCCAAAGGTGCAAGCAACACTGAAGAGACGTAGGGCTTTTCCTCCCCCGCCCTGCTCAACCATCCATGCGTGGGTCTTTGCACTTATAGTTGTTTTTGTAAACAAAAATGCAGTCTCTTAAAAATTTAAAGCCCCTCCCCTCCCACTACAGCTGCACCAGTGTTTCAAACAAACGCGTGTGTGGTGTCAAACCGCCGGGGCCGACAGCAATACGTCCCTCATAATTACATTTTTTTTTTTCTGTCCACGCCTGCCATCAGAAGAAAAAAGAAAAAAAGGGGAAAAAAAGTGCAGCATGAGATTGTGACAGTGCTGGGGGACACAGGAGGGATTTAGGGGGGCGGGGTTTGATGTTTCCTCCTCTCTCTGACGACGGTGGCGTTTTTTTTTTTTTTTTTTTTTTTTTTCTCCCAGCACTTCTTTAATCCTTATGTGTGTGCGTGTGTGTGTGTGTGTCGTATCTGAGCCTGGTGACAGCATGTTGGGCGGCGGCACATTTTTCGTACGCCACTCCATTGCTGCCCCGTTCACCAGGCGCTCAGAGGAAGGGTCCGTCTCACTGAGTTCAGCCCGGAGCACATTCCATGAGTCAGAGGACAGGCAGGTGCCACTGAGAGCGGGATTTCAGTCGCACTGAAAAACAACTTTTTTTTCTGTGTTGGCCCGTGAAAAGCACTAAAAAACAATTATATCTATATATTTATATATAGATATATATATATATATATATATATATCTATATATATATAATCTCTCCTTTGCCTTCACAGCTGTTTATTGTTATTGTTAGATTTTTGCAGAAATGTACACCTTTTAATGTAAATAACTTACAGAAAAATCTTTTATGTCTAACAGCAAATGTATTTATTAGATACACTAAATATATAGATAAATATATATATATATATAAATTATAAATATATTTAATTAGTCACAGCCTACGTTCTTTTATCGTGAGGTTTATTGAGAGTTTACGTATAGTTCGTTTGCACAGACATAGAAATATTATAGGATATTTAGGGGGGGGGGTTTAAAAAAAAAAATAAAAATTTGAATAATATCTAGAAAGGTGAAATTTAAATAAGTATAAGAATGAGAGGAGCCGTTGGGGCGGGCTGGGGTCTCGGCGAGAATCATCACATCAGGGTGAGGACTGCAGCTTTGTGAATGTAGACGTCCTCAATCCGGCCCACGCTGCAGCGCCGATAGAACCCACCCCAACCCCCACCCTCAGATCTCAGTCAAAAGCATGAATATGAATCAGCAAAAAAAACAACAAAAAAAAAAACATGGTAGGATTGTTCAGTCTGCTGAGTTTGGAATGCTGCTTTTTGTCAAATTCTAACCTTTTCTATCGGAGAGGAACTGTGTAGCCGCCGTTTATATATATATATATATATATATTTAAAAAAAGAAAGATGAATGTGGGTGGGGGGGACTATAAGAGAGGTTGGTGTGAGTGGGCATGTGTGCGTGTGTTTCTTCGTCACTGTCTTCAGAGAGAATTTCCTCGGGGTGGTAGAGGGTGGGTAGTTTAAAAAAGAAAAAAAAAGTGTAAGGAGATGTTTCTGGTTTTGTGTTTACTCGTAAAAGGTAAAAAATAAAAAGAAGGGTACCACTTTACTATAAGACTACCTTTTATATAGGATTCATAAATGGTTTATAATTAGGTTATAAATTAGGTTGTAAACACTTTATTAGTCATTGATTGCCGTTTTATAAACCGCTTATAACCTAAATCTCAATTTATCAGTGTGGTTCACTATTTGGCAATATCGGATCAGCTGTATAAATGAATGCGCTCACTATTTGGCAAGCGTCAGGTCTCTGATACTGTTAATATCTAATGCGTTATAGCAGCTTATTAATGATTTTGAAAGTGTTAAACTTACTTACAGTGAACTACACACACGCCATGTGTAAATCTTTAACAAGGGGAGTCTTACTGTGAAGTGGAACACAAAAAACCCGAAAAAGACGTCATGCATTAATGAACCTCGTCGTCGTTTTTCCCTCACTCACTTTCTCCATCCATCCATCCATCCATCCATCCATGGCCTGATGTCTGTCATCCGCCAACCGCCGCATTGGTTGTTTTTTGTGCGAGCGTGACGCCCTCCTCCACATGCTGCGTTGGCATCCTCGGTGCAGGCGAGGAAGGGGCGGGCAACCGTCGCCGCTCCTTCCTCCCCTCTCAATAAAGAGACCCTGGTGCTCCCAGCATCTGCCTCAGCAGGCAGCTGTTCAACAAAGAACAAGACTCCAGTCAGACCAGTTGTTTAAGCTACAGGTTTCAGCAGCAGGGGAAACTACGGCACTGGGTTTTTGCACATTTTTGACACTGAATACAAAGAAATGGCGAGCAATGCCTTAAAGCAGAAAACACACGTGCAAACGTAGCGGAGGTCCACCGGACATGCATGAGTGTGTGTGCATGTATGAGTGTGTGTGTACATGTATGAGTGTGTGTGTATATACATGTATGAGTGTGTGTATACATGTGTGTGTGTGTGTGTGTGTGTATACATGTATGAGTGTGTGTATACATGTATGAGTGTGTGTGTGCATGTATGAGTGTGTATACATGTATGAGTGTGTGTGTGTGTGTATACATGTATGAGTGTGTGTAGACGTGTGTGTGTGTGTGTGTGTGAGCATGAGTGTGTGAACATGTATGAGTGTGTGTGTATGAATGTATACATACATGAGTGTGTGTATGAATGTATGAGTGTGTGTAGACGCATGTGTGTGTGTGTAAACGCATGTGTGTGTGTGTGTGTGAGACATGTATCACAAAGGCCATTCCTCCTACATCGTGGCGGTCCTCTGGTGTGGTGCTCTCACAGCATTACACGATAAAAACACACATGGGCACGCCGCGTCACGGCGCCGCCAACATCGTCCTTGCCCTCTCCTCCTCCTCCTCCTCCTCCCAGAGGTCAAACGCCTGTTTTGTTGAACAGTCAACCTCAAAGGACAGCGTTTTTTTTTTGTGCACTTACTTTTTAAGAATTGATAGATTTGGACTTTGTCTTCTGATTTTAAAAAGAAAAAGAAAAAAAAGTGTCTTGAAATGTGTTGGGGGGGGGGGGGACCTATGAAATTGTGAAGCAGCAATTTATATATTTGCCATTGATATTTAAGGAATAAAACATTTGGAGCCCTTGTTTACCTACCGACCCCCTGGTCCTTGTCTTTATTTGTGGACGTAAAAACACAAACGTGTCTTGATACCACCCGGTAATTACAGGCTTAGAACAAATGGAGGCTTTCAGTGAGGACGCCTGCAGCCCACCGCTTTCTCACACAATGACTAATCTCCATGTGGAGGTTGAATGGACAGTAATGAGGAGATTTTTCCACAGCAGATGAAAGGGAGTCTCCACGGGGGGCTTGATCTTCAGCCATCCTGCACGCTGGCCAAATACCAGGTTGGTTCTATCGCCGCCGAGTGACGGCGGCGCAAAAAACAAACACGCACACAAAGCAATGCACAATGGGTGGGTGGGTGAGGGTGAGCATCTTGGAAAGCATCCTGCATCCCTTCTGGTGCTGCTAAGGGGGGCAGGAAAAGAGGTTGGAAGCTTTAATATTTGATTCAATGTTTTGTTGGACAGAAAGACCAAATGTGTAAATATTCAGACATTTTTGGAATCTGGTGTTTCCTTGTAAACAAACACACATCAGCTGGGCCGGGTTCCCCCTCCGGGATCTGATGAATACATTGTATAACGGATCGATACTCATCTGGCTGCTCATAGCTGTGCAGCCCCCCACCCCCACATCAACCTGAGGGGGTTGTTAGACAAATGGGTTCTATATTCCTCTGATATTTGCTTCCATTTTCTGCTGGATGACAGTTTAATCAAACAGCTGCCCTCTAGAATTCTTGGCAGCCTTGAAAAAAAATCTTTGTTTTTGTCTAAACCCATGATCCCAAATAACAGAATTTAAGAAGAACATAATATTCTTCACATGAAACAAAAGCCTCCTTTAACCAGAGGTCTTCAGCCAGTGCTGGTGTTTGAGTCCATGGAACCAAGTCTTTAACAAGATGTCCAGAACCTTTGGAAGAAAAACAGCCCCACCGTATCAGAGGTCCACCACCAGACTTCACAGTGGGTATGAGGTGCTTTTCTCCCTGTCTTTCTTTCGTTCTAGGTCACACCCATCTGAGAGGTTTGTTACCAAAAGATCTACTTTGATCTCATCTGACCTCTGACCTTGTTCCAGTGAAAGTCCCAATACGATAGCAGAGGCTTTTTTCGTGCTACCCTCCATCGGCGCCATATGATGGTGGTTAGGGAGACTCTCTGTCGCCAATATTCAACTGACCTCTGACCTCTTTAGTTGTGATCCTTGGAGGGTCTTTAGCCAGTCAAATTATCCTCCTCATAGGCTGTGGGTCAGTTTGCAGACACATCCACTTCTTCATTATTGATCTAACGGTTGAAACTGACATTTTGAACTGCTGAGAGATGTTCTTGTCTCCATTATTCAGATTTGTGCAGCTCTACAACTTTTCTTTGCTCCTCATTGCTGTGTTCTCTGGTCTTTTTCATGGTGAAGAACCTCAGAGAGAGTCAGGCCTGTATCACCTCATATTTATACCCCAGTCAAACAGGAAGTACCTGTTCACCGCTTCAGAGTTCCTGCTCAAACAGGTGAAGCTAGAAATATATGAAATGGGAGTGGAACTATATTTCTGTTAAAATAAAACCCATCCTTTTCACTTATTTCCCCACCATCAGTCCAGCTGTGTCTAAATTGAGCTCCTATGAATCGACACAAGAAAATCTGTCTGGATTTATTACTTAGCCGAAAAAAACAAATAGTTACCCGTAGTCGTAAAGAACCGTTGGAGGAAGCTGGAACCAGACGTTGCCTCATCTTACAGACAGAAATCATCACCAGCCAAATAGTTTGGGCGCAAATAGTTTATGAGGGGCAGATGGGGACAGATAGAGATGTTTGCCCTGAGCTGCTGACAGCACTGTCACGAGTTCTTGAGAATGAGCCCGCTATGCAGTGGGGGGGTGGGAGGGGGGTCCAGCCTGGTCAGGCTCGTCATTTGAAGGCTGGAAAGAGGCCCTGCAGGAGGGAGAGGACAGAACCACTACGAGCACACATTCCGGGCGCGCCATCGATATTATCTAGAACAATCCATCGGTCACGTCCTGGTGTAAATCCCTTCAAAGAGACACGGCTCACTTTTTTTGACCCGCAACTTGAAACACGAGATCCGACTCGGCGGTGCAGCTCACCCCTGAGTCCGGCGCGGCACGAGCTCCAGCTGGGCGTATTGACGTAACCCACACCTGTCGTTGTGTGCATAGAAACATTATCGACAGAGTTGTGTGAGTGTGTTTGTGGGTGTGTGTCGGAGTCAACAGACCTTCTAACCCGCCTCTCCATTAGTCAAATCCAGCAGCTTATCCAGGACCTGCACTCCCAGCTTAACTTGATCTTGGCCTCCCAGGGAAGGTGAACACAAACGCATGCAGACCTGGCGCTGCTGTGGAAACGCACGACAGCGCCGAAAAGTTGGAACACTGCTCTAATTTAATCCCTTTTACTGTAATCACAGTTAATGCTTCAATTCTGATTCCACAGTTTCCACAACAATCAAGGTGAAACTAATCCGACATTATTCATTTATGCTGTTCAGGGTCACGAGGGGGGTGGAGCTTACACCAGCTGACATTAGGCGAGAGGCGGGGATGAATCCCCACTTCGTCTGAGGGGTCGACACACGGATACGAACAACCGTTCTAGTTTTAAATGATTGTTATTAATAGTAAAGACGGTTTATTTCGGTAAGAACATTCAGGAAAAGTCGGGGATACACATGGAAACGTTATTACCGCTGCAGTTCCCTCGTGTCAGCGCGATAACTCAAAGAGCATTTCATGGATCATTTTCCAGTCTTACACCCACATAGACCTCAGTGTGAGGAAGAACTGGATTGATTTTGGTAAAGGTTGGATGCGTATTTCCGCCATTTTATCTTGGAACAATTTTTTAGGGAGTGAAGGACTCTGGGCGTGGACTGAATCTCCTGGACGGAGGAACCCCTGCAGAAGTCAGATGCAGGGTGATGGTGTGTCGGTGCAGGAGGAGGCCGAGGGGACGGACGCTCGACACCATCATCCTCCGTCACAGCTGATGGCCCCGATCAAGAGGCAGAGATCTGAGCGTGTGCTTTACATGCATTCGTGTTCGTGCAAACAGATGGAGGAGGTGGTCCGTAGGTGGATGAGAGGGAGTCCTGGGGGACCGCGGTGAAGAGGGCCGGCTTTGTGCTGGCGAACAACACCTGACTTATCAAAGCAGCAGAGGGAGGAGGGTTCCAAAGGAGCAGGGGCCTCCATGGAGATCTGGGTGCTCCTCAGCTTTTAGACTTAAGAGAGAATAATAGAACATGCAGAACCGATGGTCACATGATCATTTCACCACCATTCACGCCGATCACTGGTTTGTTTCACCTTGCGGACCTGCTGCTTGGAGAATACCGGTGTTTACAGTGCTGACTGGTCTATTAGATGAAACCTCATGGTGGTGGACAGCCGCAGCAGCAGGAGAACGAGGAGGAGAACGAGGAGGAGGAGGAGGAGGAGGAGGAGGGAGATGTTAGAGTAGCTGACTGCTGGAGGGATGGTCCCCTATGTTTGAACGCCACCAGAACCAGAGGAGGTCAGGAGACACTGCAGTCATGAGAGTTCCTGCCGGCTGACGCTTTTTATACTGCATTTCTTATTTTAAAGCAGTATTTTAAATAGAGAGAGAGAGACAGACAGACAGACAGACAGACAGACAGACAGACAAACAGACAGAGACAGCATGTATATGCTAAAGAGTAAGGGTCCTGGGGTAGAGCCCTGGGGGACCCCACAGGTCAAAGGGACAGCAGAGAAGGAGACATTAACCGTGGCTATTGGGACGCTTTAATAGGTTTAATAAAAATGCTTTACCAAAAGGTTGATCTAATCTAGTTCAAATTTACTATCTTCCACGAAATATAATTTTTTATCATGAAATTATTCTATAGATTTGTGTCTAAGATTTAAAAAAAAAAAAATAGATGAAGAAGTGATGAAAAGTCTTCAAGCTGATGACGAGTTTAAATGTCAGCAATGTTCAGTTTGTGTAAATCTAAACATCATTAAGTGAAAGGAACTCTTCAAAAATAATACATGACCTTCAGAATGTCCCTTAATCAATGTTTTTACTGTATTGTTTATTTTACAACCATTGCTTTTTATAAGTGGCGGTAAAATGTTTAAAATGAGTTATTCTTTAGAGTTTGAAACGACTGGATATCGCTGTGTTATTCCAGGATACACAACACCGCATTAATTTAAGGTTAATATTTCCTATATTGAAACAATGAGAATGTTGATCCTTCCCTTTGCGGGCCTCTTGGGGGGCTGCAGAGAAAAACGTTGATGCTTCACGCCGTTTGTCAGGCCTGATAGTGAACCGGTGTTTTATATAATACATGACATTATACGATTTTCCAACAAATGCATGTCAAAATGTCTGCCGTATCTGTATCCCCCTTGCATCTGTCTTTGTCTTCTCCTCTCTGCCACCAACCCTGAGAGCATCCTCTCTGTCTCCGCTGGACGACCGGCGCCCTCTTCCTGTTGTTGGCCGTAAAAACATGGTTCCCTGTGAAAGCCCACCAGCAGCAACCATCTGCTGCCATGGACAAGGTGATTTAAGGACTGCCTGTGTTTGTTTACACCCAGTGCACCCTCTGTTCCCATGGCAACTGTTTGTTGTTGGGATGCGGCTGCACACGGAGGAGGGAGTCGCTCCGTGTTCCTGCAGAACCTCCATCACCTTTGTGTCACAGCTGACGGGATTCATCCGTGGCCTGACGGCGTGGATCAGTTCACTCGCATGATGCTTTCAGTGGGATGGATCTGATGATGGTGGCGTGGGGCGGATATATGCAGGAGGACGAAGAGGCTGAGGCACGAATCCTAGAGATCAGATATGTGTGGCAGGATGTTCTTTCTTGCTGAGTCACTGCATCACCCCTCTCCTCAAAACAAAAACCCTTTATCATGAAATGCAGTCAGAATGGCTGTAACCAACTACAGGCTCTCAGTATGTGTGTGTGCGTGTGTGTGTGTGCGTGTGTGTGTGTGTGTGTCTTGTTTGACTGAATCTTTGTGTGGCCCACCTATGTCCCTGTGAGGATGGAACATGAGGTGTGAGGAGTTTTCATTATGAGGTGTTTCATTTCCTCCTTGTATGGAAGCCGAGAACAGCCGTGGTAAAAGATATTTATTTACGAGCGTTTTCTTGACTTAACAACACAACAACAATGTTATAACAACATTATAACATTATTTATCATACAATGTTTTGTATAATGTGATGAGAATGCAAAAACAAAAGGTCTCTTTAATGGTATTTTCTATATGTTCATCAGAGATCAGGTGTGGAAGCCGAGAACAGCCATGTTGGCAGATATTTATATGTGACTGTGATGAATTGATGAGTTAATTATCACAACTGTTTTTTTATGGTAATGAAAAAACAAAAGGTTGTTTAATGGTTTTTTCTTTATTTTCAGTAGGGCTCAAATATGGAAGCCGAGAACAGCCATGATGGGAGACATTTATTAATGACTGTGATGTATGAATGAGTTAAATTGCAACTGTTTTCCCATGTTAATGAGAAAACGAAAGGTTGTTTAATGTTACTTTCTCTATGTTCATAAGAGATCAGGTATGGAAGCTGACAACTGCCCTGTGGTAGATATTTATTTATGACTGTGATGAATGAATGAGTTAATGAATGCAACAGTTTTTTCATGTTAATGAGAAAACGAAAGGTTGTTTAATGTTACTTTCTCTATGTTCATCAGAACTTAGGTATGGAAGCTGGGAAAAGACATAGTGGAATATATTTATTTATAGTGGTTTGACCTGATCTCTGATGAACATTGAGAAAGAAACAGTAAATTGACATTTTTTCCCATATCTTGAGAAAAGGATCGCTGGTTTATAACAAGAAAGCTGCCATTAGGAAATATCTGGCACCATTGCCGTCTCGGTTTCCATATCTGATCTCTGATGAACATAATCGTAAACAACCTTTCGTTTTCTCATTAACGCATCTCGAGAAATCAGCCATAAATAAAAAAACTCAGACCTCGGCTTCCATACCCGATCTATTTGGTCTCGGCCTCCACATTCAGGGGTCTCGTATCCGTAGCAACTGGTTTAAAAATGAAAATGGGAGATTAGGGAGTTTCTCTTATTGATTAAGGCATCGGATTCTACTTCAAGATTCTCACCACTGCTGACCAGGTTCTCTAAATAAGACCTGTGGTTCTGGAGATGTTCTGACCCAGCCGTCACAGTCGGCGGTCCATCCCAGGACACAAAAAAAACAAACTGGCAAGCGACCATCCGCACTCTGGACTAGAGCGGTGCTGCAGCAGTCCCTGGTGGTTCACCTGTGCAAACATCTACCCTCAAAATGTTCATCTAATCCAATCATTGAAGGGTTTCTATGAAAAACACAAATAAACAAATTCTGTGTTTGTATGTTTGTGCCGAGTCATTTTTAATCAGGCAGATGAAGTTAAATCGATGCAAAAGTTGAGCCATATTATATTTATTAAAGTGTGTATAATTTGTGTGAATTATATAAAAGTGAATTTGAATTGAATTTTTCTCCTCTATTTAATTATTTATCAATTTTTATCCACATTTGCAAAACATGAGGGAAAAAACGTTGAATTAAATGTAATCATTTACTCTAAATATGTGAATTAGGATGAAATTTAAATTCAATTCACATTTTTAGGACCTGTTATTTTATCAACACTCCAAAAACAATAAAAATAAAGAGAGCCACGAATATTGAATTAAACTCTTTTAAATCACAGATGATTAATGAAAACATTGAATTGAATTGAGAGTGATTAATCACCAGTGACAGAAGAGCAGGACTTTTATGTGTAATATTTGAATCATAAACACTTCATTAAATACACTGCGAAGAAAAAGACGTATAAATTTACGGTAAAAAAAAATCGGTTTGCGGCATTTTGACGTAAAAAATATAGTCACTAGTTTACAAGGCGTTACGGTAAATTACCATTAAATAACAAATATATCGTCAACCTGTTTATGGAGACAGTATTTTACAGTACATTAATCTGTTTCACCTTGAAATTGACATTATTTCCCAAATATGTGTCATATTTTTAGCTTCTTGCTACTGTTGAAGTAACAGTATGCTCTCGCTAAGTGGTTAAAGTTTTTATTATATTTATTTTTTTACTTCTTTTTCTTTTATTTGGACAGAATAATAGTTTTATAGTAAAGACTTGCTTGTGACATAGTTGTCTGTGATTTTTACCAATAGTTTGTATTTTCACAGTAAGATAATGTGTTTCCTCACAAATTCTAAAAGTAAAAAATGATGTCACTTCCTGTTTCTTTGTTTTAGATGGAATTCAACGTATCTACTATAGCATGCAACTTTTTAAATTTTACACTCTTTTGTTGTCGCTATTTGACATTTCTTTTACTGTCGTTCCCGCATACAATCATTTTTTACAGTGTAGTTAAAGTTAATTCAGAAGTTTGCCTCGACTTAATCTATAATATTTCCATAAACACAAACGTTGTATGTATAAATTGCATTAGTTCAATGCAATTACACTAAGTGAATTATTAATTAATTATCAATTAATAGAATTTATTTGCATTGACTCAACAGGACAGAGAAAAGAAAGATTTAAACATGTCATAACTGTAGATGGAAATGTCATATTTAAATAGAAAAAATTGAGTTTTTGTTTTTTTGAGTGCATCTCTGGCAGAAAAATGATGTCAGGTGATTTAGGATGACTTGGTTCATTTTCAGTGTTTGGGCTGTGAGCCAGTCTGGCAGTGTGAACATCAGCACTGGAGGCGTCTCAGAGGTGGTGAGGCTGCAGTCTGTAGGTCCGAACTCCTTTTAGTGCAGGGTCATGGTTCCTCTCCTACCTCCAGCCTGGATCAGCACCAAGGCCAGCGACAGTTCTGGAGCCTGAACGCAACATGGTGAAAGCTGAGCGAAAGGATAATCAAAAACAGAAGGTCTCAGCTGTGAGGAGTTCAAATGGACTATGATGTTGGTGGGGGACATTGTGATCTGTAGTGAGAGCAGGTAGCAGGTGGAGGAGAACCTGGAGAGGTGGAGGTATGAAGACAGAATACATGTAGGTGGATGAAATGGAGGCAGGAGTAACGGTGAGGATGAAGGAGAAGAGGTGGAGAAGGTGTAGGAGTTCAACTGTTCAGAGCAACGGGGAGTGTGGAGAAGAGGTGAAGAAGCGGGTGCAGGTAGGGTGGAGTGGGTGGAGAAGAGCGTGAGGAGTTATCTGTGACAGAAGAGGAGCAGCAGGAGTGAAAGGAAATGTTTCCAAGATGGAGGTTAGAGCAGTTCTGCTGGATGGTTTAGAGACGGTGGTTCTGACCAGAAGACAGGAGGCAGAGATGAAGATGTTCAGATGTTCTCTGGGAGTGAGGAGGAAGGACAGGATTAGAAAAGGAGGACGTCAAAGTCCTCCTTTTCAAAGGAGACAAAGCTGTGGTTGCCAAAGGAGACAAAGTCAGAGATTGAGATGGTTCTGACCCGTGAAGAAGCAGAGGGATAGTGGATCTACTGGTAGAAGGATGGTGGAGATGGAGCTGCATGTTTCTGGATGTGGTGAGAGAAATAACAGCCGGAGGAAAAAGAAGAAGAAGGAGAAGAAGAAGAAGGAGAAGGAAAAGGAGCAGAAGATGAAGAAGAAGAAGAAAGGGATGTTACTGCTATGTTTATGAGTGGGAGAAAAAAAATCATAACTCATTTACAGCAGTAGATAAAGAATTTATATTTTTCTTCCCTTTCTACAGTGTGGAAGCAACTAGTAACGACTACAATCAGACAAATGTAATGGAGTATAAGTAGAATAAACATGTAAACACTTCAATCAATCATTATTTACTTACTCCTCAATTAAATGATTTATATCTGCTGACCAAACATCAGTCTCGGAGCTGGAGGTGTGACTCTGATGAGCTGCAACATCATCATCGGTCTCATTCTGTATTCCAGTGATGCAGAGACTGTGTGTGAGTGTGTGTGAGTGTGTGTATGCGCGTGCGTGCGTGTGTGTGTGTAGGTGTGTGTGTGTGCGTGCGGACTGCAGCACCGAAACACTCTCTGCTGCACCGCTCCACATCTCCTCTGCAGTTCTGCTGGGGCAGCAAAGAAATCTGCCATCACAGTGAAGGAAACCTGAGACCCTCCAGCGGGCCAATAAAAGTAATGCAGTAATCAGATTACTCGAGTGTTTCTATCATGTTTTTATAAAGTGATTCCATGTCAAAACGTTAACCTTAACGGAAAACGAGTTCATACCTCGATGAAAAGTGAAACCTCCATATGGTGAATGTGATTTTCATGAGGAGCTATGGGGCAGAAAAGGCGGGCGGGGGGGGGGGGGGGGGGGGGGGGGGGGGGGGGGGGGGGGATGCTTGACTGACTTGGTGTCTCCCCCGAGAGGGTGAGGCTTTTTCTGCAGAAGCTTGCAGGTTCCCCCGAATCGTCCGTTCCCCCCTTCGTCAAATGATGCTCCTGCGCCTCCTCTATAAAAGCACCTGTCCTGGCCAGGCATCACTCGCATCTCACTTTCTCACCCTCACACACTCCCACTCTTTCTCTCTCTCTCTCTCTCGCGCTTCCTCTCCGTGCTTTGGGACCGGACAGCACCTCTAGGTCAAGGAGACATGAGTTACTCCAGCGAGTTCTACAGCAGCAGCAGCTCCTACAGGAAGATCTTTGGAGATGGTCCGCGGTCTGGACGCGTGGCTCTGGGCAGCGGCAGTCCGTCCCGCCTGCAGCCCGCGGGTTACCGCAGCAGCAACCGCAGCTATGGGTCCCCACCCGCCGTGATGTCCTCAGGCAAATACCGCAGGGCAGCGGCGCCCGGACGCGTCTTCTCCCAGATGCCGGACTCCATGATGGACCTGACCCAGTCCACCGCGGTCACCAACGAGCTCAAGATCATCCGCACCAACGAGAAGGAGCAGCTGCAGGGCCTCAACGACCGCTTCGTGTCGTTCATCGAGAAGGTGCACAACCTGGAGCAGCACAACAAGGTCCTGGAGGCGGAGGTCACCATGCTGCGCCAGCGCCACAACGAGCCCTCGCGCCTGCACGAGCTCTACGAGCAGGAGATCCGCGAGCTGCGGGCGCGCGTGGAGGAGCTGACGCACGAGAAGAGCCAGATGCACCTGGACTGCGTGCAGATGAACGACACGCTGGAGCGCATGAGGGAGAAGCTGGAGGAGGAGACCAGGCTGCGCGAGGATGCGGAGATCACCCTGAAGGGTTACCGGAAGGACGTGGACGATGCCACCCTGGCCCGGCTGGAGCTGGAGAAGAAAGTTGAGTCTCTGCTGGACGAGATCGCCTTCCTCAGGAAAGTTCATGAGGAGGAGCTGCAAGAGCTGCAGGCGTCCCTGCAGTCCAGCCAGGTACACATCCACCCGTGTTCCAACACCGTCAAATCCACTGGTCCTTATCAAACACTTTTTTTTTCCACAATCAAACAAAAATAATACTCGTAAATAATCATATGAATTAAAATGATAACAAGCATGTCAGCATAATGACGTAAAATGACTTTACAGTGACCATTTCAAACTTTACCCACGCTTTTCCCTCTATTCCCCACTGACTTCATATTACCATAATACCACGAATAGTTTGGAATCAAAATATAAATTAATGGCTATTCTAGTACATATGATACGGTAATAGCACTACCGACGTAAGAGTATACAAATATAAAAACTCAGTCACTCCGCAGCTGTAAGAGTGTTTAAGAGTTAACTTTCTCTAACGGAGTTTTTTTATATATATATATATATATAAAGTAATAATATTCTTCAGTGTTAAAAACGTGTTTTCTCTGTCATTTGTGCTTGAGGTATATTGATGGCACTGCAGTTCCGTTTGAGCTCGCGCTTACCGCCCTCCCTCCTCTCGGAGCTCTTCCTGGGGGGGCTCGAGCCTCCCTGCGTCAAACTTTATCGCCTTATCTATCAACTCATTCAATATTTATTTATCTTTCGCAAATTAAACATGGTTTCAAAATATAGAATTTGTATGTATGTAAATATTATAAATATAATTTGTTATAAAATAATTATGCTGTGTGGGATAAAGTGATGGCTGCTGTTAGCATCGAATTTGGCTTGCTAATATTTTGGAGGTAGTGATGACGTCAGCATATGAAGGGGTGAGGAGGGAAGGAGGGTTAGGTGGGGAGGGGGGTGAGAGAAAAATGCGGCATAAACCAGGGGTGTGGTCCTCCCGAAGGGGCACTTTTTTCACTATTTTCTTGCTGATCAACATTTCTAGAAGCACAGCAATGAATATAAGACCCCAGTTTGGGAATGTTTTAATTAACGCAACAATCAGGAATGTTGATCCATATAGAAGCTCATCAAGTTTGCTTTAGGAAGGAGCTGCTCTGGCATTGAAGGTCACTGAATTGTGACTTTCAGTAGTTATTATTCTTTTATAGATCTATTCATGCTAAGAGATCAAGGTAGGGGAATGGACCCCAAAACGGTACGAATGCTTAGTCGCTGAAGCGAAACACCAGCAGGGTACAAACAACATAAGATTGAATTTTTATATCTTTTTGTCTTAGAAGAATATTTCTGCACCTCTACAGGCAAAAGTATGCTTTTATTTATATGTTACACCAAATCGATACCTAACGTGGTTCAGATTGGGCGACGTACATTTTTCCAATTCTTTCCTACCAAAATATAGTTTACATCTTTCTTTTAATTATTATTATTTTTGTTCATGTTTGACATCTTAATGTTATTCAGCTAGAACAGATGTGTCCTTAAAATGGCAAAAATCTATGAGGAAATTTTATGTTTCTTTTAAACTATTTTAAGTTGGGGTTTTTTTAGATTAAAAAAAATCCTGATTTGAATCAGGGATATTTACCCTTACCTTGTTAAAGGTACGATAATTTACCTTTAAATTTGAACAAAGATTCTTATAGCGTACTATCAATTTTCGGTACAAAAATTAGACCCTTATTTCCCTTTTTTTTTAAAAGTGTAGGACAGACGAGTCATGTAGAGGGGGGACGGTTGCCGGGTAGATTTCATCCAGGGCACAGAGAAAGGCTGAGTCAGCATAGTAATCATCAATCCTGCAGCAGAACACCTCACTGGACTCACCAGCAGTCCGCTCAGCCTCGACATGTATAGAGGTCATCAGAAGAGAGGCGTTCCAGCACAGAAAACTAGAAAGCAAAATAAATAAAGTCACATGCACTGTAAAAAATAATCGGTATAATTCACGGTAAAATGGCGACAGCTGTGGTTGCCAGAATTTTTCACTATGTACAAGACGTTACGGTAAATCGCCATGAAAAACCACATTTAATGTCAACCTGTTTACAGTTACACATTAATGAGATAAAATAATAAATCCAGACTTTTCTAAACAACCTAGAAATCAACAATATTTCACAAATATATACCTTAATTTTTGAGCATCTTACAGTACTTCTGTAAAAATGATGGTGAGCTCTCGCCAAATGGTTCCCAAAAGTTTTCATAAAAGCAAAAATCTTTCATTCAGACAGAATAATACTTTAACGGTAATCACTTGTTTGTAAAATTATGGTAATTCTCTGTTAATTTTACCAAAAGTTTATATTTTAACTGTAAAATTTTGTGTTTTCCAGCATAGTCTTACCATAGATGATACATTTATTTACTGCTTCGTAATTTAGCATAATTAATTCTTTAAATGTTGCCATGTGACAGTTTTGACTGCAATTTACAATTTACAGTTTTTACTGCAAAAGGATAATTTTTTACAGTGTAGAATTCCCATGGAAAAAAAAGAGATAATCCAAAACATTTACTTTATGTAGTTTAATTAAATACGCAATTTCTACGTAATTTCATTGTAATGGGTCAAAGCTAAGAGTCGCATTTAATTCAAAGTTTCCTCATCATGTCAGGTTAATGTAAATAAATAAATTAACTAAGGCGTTTGTATTTTTTTGTTTTTTTAAAGTTTAGAGTTTTTCAACACTATTTTTATCAGGTCGGTTCATGAACTTGTGGCTATTTATTTATAATTTTTTTTGACATCCGTGGTACAATTCAGTTTACAGTCAATTAAATAATTGCCAAAATATAAATACTCAAAAGACTTAAACCACTTTAAACTTTAATTATTGTTTTAATAGCTCTTTTTTTATAATACGATTATTTTTAATCAGGGTAAATATCAGCCTGAATATCTAAAATCGTAGATTAGAAGCAAAAAAAAACATTCAATGTAGTTACGTTATATATTATATAGAAATGAGAAATATTCAAACAGAATGAGAAACAACTTTCGTAAAATAATGATTATTCATCACAAAAATGTTTTTTTAATCATTTATTGTTAAAAACCCCCCATTTTTTTCCCTTCCTGTCACGTTCAGGTGTCTGTGGAGATGGATATGAGCAAACCGGACCTGACCGCCGCCCTGAAGGACATCCGGTCCCAGTACGAGAACCTTTCGGCCCGGAACCAAGCCCAGGCCGAGGAGTGGTACCACTCCAAGGTCAGCACCGTGACCGAGACGGCGGCCCGCAACCAAGACGTCATCAAGCACTCAAAGGAGGAGCTGAGCGAGTGCCGCAGGCAGGTCCAGGCCCGCACGCTGGAGATCGAGGCCCTCAGGGGCCACAACGAGGCTCTGGAGAGGCAGATGGCCGAGATGGAGGATCGCAATAACAATGAAATTGGCGAGATGCAGGTCAGTAAGTGACGCTGTGTTGGGAGATTTTAGTCTGATTTAGAATTATTGTTTGATGTCCCCGAAAAGCCGGGGATGTTATGGAACTGTCGTCGTATCTCATGGATCGTTCTCAAATTGTATAACCGCATAAAAACTTAGTACGAGGAAGAACACGGTTGATTTTGGGTGGAGTCAGTTGCATATTTCCACCACTAGGGGAGCTCTAACATCAAAATCTCAGTTTTTCAGCCATGATTGATCACATTTTGGCCCATTTTTTATATACAAATTTGGCACGTATGAATCATCTTCAGGAGATCTAGCTAGTATGTGACATATTTTTACTCTAATAACTCCTATTTCACCCCACTGGGGGAGCTTTCTTACGACAAACACTCGTCCAGACATAACATCCTAACCGTTCATCCTTCATATTTTCTTTTCTTTTTTGCAAAAATACTTTTTTTTCACTGTATCTTCCCAACAAAAAGTCCAGCTGTGTTTAAATTTTGGCTCCTATGAATCGACACATCTTGTTTTATTCCTGAAAAAAACAAGAGTCGCATGAGACTCAGAGTAGACCCCTATATCAATTTATGTCTGAAAGAAACTCTTTGTGGTGAACACCGACGTGTGTGTGTGTGTGTGTGTGTGTGTGTAGGATACCATCCAGCAGCTGGAGGGCGCCCTGCGCGGCACTAAAGGAGAAATGTCCCGTCACCTGCGTGAGTACCAGGACCTCCTGAATGTCAAGATGGCGCTGGACATCGAGATCGCCGCCTACAGGTGGGCCACCTCACTAATAATCATTTTAGAACCAATCAGATGTTAGTTCTCACCTGGGGCACCTCAGGGCGCCACTGTACTTCCAATTCCACTTTTATTCATGACACACGTAATTACACAATTTTGGGTATAATAAGAACATTTTAAAATGCCTCTGGATAAAGTCAATGAGGCCTTTTTTTTTTTTACCTCTTAAATAATTGACAGTTTTTAGCTAAAAAATGTAGTTTTTTGTTTTTGTAATTAAAGGTTTGTAGATTAAAAGTCTTGTGGGGCTTCTGGTGTCTTTACAACAAGCCCATTATTGGGCTTCCTTTTTTTTTTTTTGCAGTTTAGTTTTTTACATTTTAATAAAACCCTAGGTTGGACGATGTATTGTAGCAAGATTATTCACACATAGTAACAGATTACACACACATAGTAACAGATTACTCGCATATAGTAGCAGATTACACACATAGTAACAGCTGACTCACACATAGTAACAAATTACTCACACATACTAGTAGATTACTCTTACATAGTAACAGATTAATCATACATAGTAACAGATTACTCACACATAGTAAAAGATTACTCACACATAGTAACAGATTACTCACACATAGTAACAGATTAATCATACATAGTAACAGATCACTCACACATAATAACAGATTACTCACACATAGTAACAGATTACTCATATATAGTAAAAGATTACTCACACATAGTAACAGATTACTCACATATAGTAGCAGATTACACACATAGTAACAGATGACTCACATATAGTAACAGATTACTCATTCATAGTAACAGATTACTCACACATAGTAACAGATTACTCACACATAGTAACATATTACTCACACATACTAGTAGATTACTCTTACATAGTAACAGATTACTCACACATAGTAACAGATTACTCACACATAGTAAAAGATTACTCACACATAGTAACAGATTACTCACACATAGTAACAGATTAATCATACATAGTAACAGATTACTCACATATAGTAACAGATTACTCACACATAGTAATAGATTACTCACATATAGTAACAGATTACTCATACATAGTAAGACTGACACTGAAAATACATTATTTCAGCTCTAACCTGTCCAGAGACACTGAGGTGATGCAGAAACACCTGATAGTTGTGGAGATGTTTTGAAGTGTACATACCCAAAAAAACACGTATGTGATTCAACCTTAACGTAAAAGAACCAATGTGGAGAACAGGTTACTAGCCGTAGCAAAACCACAGAGTTCCTGGTTTGAGGACTAGGAACCACTGATGTATTCTGGGCCGCTGCTCCCAGGGCAAAAAAAGAAAATTGATTGGAGTGATTCAGTGTGACACTTAACGATGATGTGACTCAGCGATAGTGAGAATGTTCCCCGGCAAATGTACCAGAACAGACCGCAGCTCTGCCGACATCAGATCCCTCAGGACCGGTCCACTCAGATAAAAATAGTAGCAGAACCAGATTTGAGGAGACGTCATCTGTCTGTCTGTCTGTCTCCGCAGGAAGCTACTGGAGGGCGAAGAGTGCCGCCTCAGCTCCGTCGGGGGAGCCATGGTCCAATCGGGCTACCCCGGCTTCTCCTACATGTCCGCCCGCACCTACTCCCTGGGAGCCTACAGGAAGTCTGGAGCCAAGGAGGAGGAAGAGGAGGCTGAGGAGGAGGAGGAGGAAGAGGAGGAGGAGGAGGGAGAGGAGGAAGGAGATGACCAGGAGGAGGGAGGGGAGGAGGAAGAGGTGGAGGACGGAGAGATGAAGCCCAAGCCGAAAGAGAAGGATGAGAAGGAGAAGGAGAAGAAGAGTCCTACCGACAAGAACGCCAAGAACTAAATAGCTTGTGTCAACATCACCATCATCTTCATCACTATAAATCACACATTCATCACCCACCTCTCACGTATATATGGAGCAGGTCCATCCTCATGTCACACACACACACACGCACACACACACGCACACGCACACACACACACACACGCACACACACACTCCCGATGGCCTCACGCCTTCTGTGTCTTTCTTTGCTCTGTGTTTTAGAGGCGTCTAGAATAAAGCCGACTAGATGGAGCAGGAGCTTCAGACGTAGTCAGAGAGGCGTCACCAAGTTCCCCGAAGAAACCGTCACATCAGCGGCGGTGAAAGCGCCATCAACGGTCCATACCCGCCAAAGAGTTTGACAAACTAACCCTAACCCACTGAATAAACGCACAGGTCTCTGAGCGCCAGTCGCAGCCAGTCCGACTTTTACGGTGCTATTTGAGTTCTAGATATGTGGTGTAAAAGCTGAGGAGTACCGGAAGCATCGGACCGGAAGCTCCAACCGGCCCATTCCTTAAAAATTATTTAATATTCCATTTAAATACCATTGTTTTTCCCAGCAGATGAACGCTAATAAATCTCCTTCTCCTCCTCCTCCACCTCCTCCTCCACCCGTTTTCCATTCCTCTTCAATCCATCAATCCGCTGAGTCACTGTATATACCGATGAGTCGGGAGGAGAGGCTTCTGTTAGGAAACGCATCTTTGGGAATGACTAAAAAAAGTTTAAATGGCAGATGTCGACGTATATTTTTTATTTTTTGGGAATATGAATAATCTCTCTCTCTCTCTCTCTCTCTCTCTCTCTCTCTCTCTCTCTCTCTCTCTCCCCTTTTCGATTGATTCATTTGTCAAGGAATTCTTTCGAGGCACTTTGATGTTCGCCCGCCATCGTCGGAGAAAAAAACCCCCAACCGTTATTCCTTCCTGCTATTTTTATTTCGTTTTTTTCCTTTTGTCTAAATTTGCCTGATAAAGACGCGAGGTGGGCGGCGAGGGAGGCCGTCAGCTGACGGTGACAGCGACGGCCCTCAGCTGGGACTGGAGGTGGCAGGTAGGGCATGGGGGTCACGAACGGAAAAGGAGAAGCACATAAGGGCTATTTTCGCCGTAATCCCTCTTCCCTCACCCTCACCGATTCGCCTGATTTCACTTTTACTGGTTTTTTTCTCGTCTTTCTGACAAATGAATCAACGAGCATGAATGCATGGGATAGAAATCTGCTCTTTCGCTTGTTGCTGTGTGTTCAATAAAAGAAAAGACTTGCCTTAACCGCCACTGAAAGATGAAATAGAACACCTCCTCACCTGCGTCCCACCTGTGTGCGAGGAGACTGAGGAGTGCTGACGTTTTTCCAGACCTCTGCTAGACAACTGTGACTGTATACGTGCTGCTATCTCACGCAGTGATGTTCCTCTCAACGCCAAATAAAGACATTTATTATCCAAACCGTCGCCGCGTCTTTAATGCCACAAAATGGTTTTAACTTCTTAATCACAACATTGTTAAAAAAAACTAAATAGAAATCATAGATGGCAAATTTATGGTCCTATTTTATATATTTTTTTAGCTTCACCTGTTGGTGTAGGATCTCTGAAGAGGTGAACAATGACTTCCTGTTTGACTGGGGTATAAATATGAGGTGACACAGGCCTGATTCTCTTTGATGTTCTACATAATGGGAAAGACCAGAGAAGAAGAAAATCTATCAACGGTTCAAAATGTCAGTTTCAACAGTAAAATCAATAATGAGGAAGTTTAAAGAGACAGGAGATGTTTGAAATCCACCTGGAAGAGGACATGTCTACAAACCGACCCCACACACTGTGAGGAGTTTGGTTGGACTGGATAAAGACTCCGCAAGGATTCCAGATAGAGAGGTCAGAGTCTCCCTAGCCGCCATCAGATGGCGCCGACAACAAAACCAGCTGTTTGGGAGGGTAGCAAGAAAAAAATCCTCTGCTGTCGTCCAACACAAGCTAACGCTGCCACAGTTTGACAAAGACAACTGGGACTTTCACTGGAACAAGGTCAGAGGTCAGACGAGACCAAAGTAGAGCTTTTTAGCTAAAACATCTAAGATGGGTGTGGCCTAGCAAGAAAGAAAGCCATAGAGAAAAGCCCCTCATACCCCCTGTGAAGTCTGTTGGTGGATCTCTGATGCTGTGGGGCTGTTTTTCTTCCAAAGTCCCCGGACGTCTTGTTTAAATACATGGATCCATGGACTCCATCAAACACCAGCAGATACTGGACGATGTTGGCAAGACATTTTGAAAATGACAAAATGATGATGCATGAATACAAAGTAGTTTCTGAGTTTTCAAGTTAACACGAAACGCCGTAATCTCCCCGAATTGAATTACCAAAGGCATTAATCCCTTGATTGTAGGAGCCTCATTATATAACTCCTCGATCATGGAGGCCTAATCCTGGAACTTGGAATAACTCCTGGTGGGTTTCTGTTTAAGATTAATCAAATCTTTGCATTGCAGCGATTATCCATGAAGTCGGAAGCAAAACTCATGTAATTTCCTTTCAATGGTAAATAATCTTTGCTGTGCAGCGATTAATCAGGTTAAACTTGAGCTTGTGACATCAAAGGGCTCTCCGGTGTTGTTTGTTTGTTTGTTTTCTACACCATGCAGGTACGTTTTGTTTTATCAAGCTACCAGTGATGAATCCCTGGAGTAGAACCGGAGAGAAATGTTTCATTCATGCCAGAGTTGACTCAGCCTCACGTTGATCAACGCTTCATCGAACAGACGTCTTTGATTCCATCTGTCGCTCACATCACGCCAATGTCAGCCTGTCAGGTTTCTATTCTACCGTCTGTGGTTTTTAAACTTAATACGGTCTGTAGTTCATGTGGAAAGATGCCGACCTGGAAAGTTTCAACGTGTGAACCTGGACTGTTTCACTGTATGAACCTGGACTGTTTCACTGAATGAACCTGGACTGTTTCACTGTATGAACCTGGACTGTTTCACTGTATGAACCTGGAAAGTTTCAACGTGTGAACCTGGACTGTTTCACTGTATGAACCTGGACGGTTTCACTGTGTGAACCTGGACTGTTTCACTGTATGAACCTGGACTGTTTCACTGTATGAACCTGGACTGTTTCACTGTGTGAACCTGGACTGTTTCACTGTA
>VRLP01003125.1:0-70410 GCA_009660295.1 Lophius piscatorius
TATGTGTCAGTGGTTGGGATTATTATATGGTTACCATAGTTATGTGTCAGTGGTTGGGATTATTATATGGTTACCATAGTTATGTGTCAGTGGTTGGGATTATTATGTGTCAGTGGTTGGGATTATTATGTGTCAGTGGTTGGGATGTACAGTTTTAGGTAGTAAGTTAACATTTTTTCCTCAAGTGGATGATGGAAGTAGGAAAATAGGACAAGCATCAGGATATGTGAGACTTTGGCAAGGACCAGATTGTCAATGCTAGAGGGCTGAATCAGAACATCTGCAGAACTGGTATTGCTGGCTGATTCTGGTCTGCAGTGGTTAGAACCTACTTAAAAGGTTAAAGGGAAGACAACTGGTGAACCAAGGACAGGGTCCTGGAGAATGAAATCTAGCCTGGTTGTCTCACCCCACATAAGATCTACTGTAGCACAAATTGCTTGATAAAAAATCATGCTGGTTGTAAATGTGTCAGAACAGGAAGTGATGTCACAGCCTGCTGTATATGGAGATGTGTAGCCAAAGACCAGTCCTAGTGGCCATGGACATACACAGGC
This sequence comes from Lophius piscatorius, assembly GCA_009660295.1. Taxonomy (NCBI): domain Eukaryota; kingdom Metazoa; phylum Chordata; class Actinopteri; order Lophiiformes; family Lophiidae; genus Lophius; species Lophius piscatorius. Next base: position 558 of record VRLP01003125.1, read on the forward strand.
TTTTAGAAATACAGAGGTCCAAAATCTTAGCTTCGGTGGCATGCTCCCCTGAAATCTTTATGATTTCCATGATCTACATACAGTATGTTTATTGTGAGACATTAAGAGGGCAATAATTGTACAATAATAGCCTCTAAATCAAGTTGCATATATTTTCTGTAAAGCAGCAATGCCTGATTCAGGTTAAATGTTGCAGTGAATAATCCACACTGCAATCTGTAAAAACAGAGGATTTCAAAACAATCAATGAGCATCTGAAAATAAATAGACAATATTTAATTAATATGTTAATTCACTGCAATGACACAAATTAGCATTAATCTACGTGAAAGTTGATTTTTGAAAAAAGAAACGTTTCAAGGATTATCTAGCATAAATTTTCACCTTTTATCAAACCCTCTATATCCAGAAGATGCCAGCGACTGAGAACCTTATTCTGAACCCCTGGCTTGAATTCACCTAACAAATGATTTCAGACATTTGTACATGCATGTATGCTTCTCAAGCAACTGAGTATTCTCCGAGCAAACAGCTCTGGGAGTGAGAGAGTGGCCAAGTTCATGACAATTCAAACACGGACCAAAAAAAAGCTGTCAACCATAAAATCAGAGGTAAGGACTTAAAGAATAGCTGATTGACTGAACATGTGAGTCTAACTTAAATGTAAATGTAATGACTCATGTGCTGTGCCTCACTCATCTCATCATATTTGTATGTATTTATTCTGTTCCATTTTTAATTGTAAGATGGATTTATTATTTTTATGGTTTATTTACATTAACGTTGCCTCTTTTTTATGATTGATTGTGGATAAGAAAGAAAAGCAATGTTGAACTTGCTATATGAACTGATCCAAGTGTAAATAAGTCAGACTAACTGGAAAGGACTAAATTGGCCGGTATCTGCTCGTTCTGCAGAAAGTAAACACGGGGTCTATTGATACTTGTGTGTAAATATTACTTTAAACAGGTTTATCTAATAATTAATATATATACAGTGGTTCCTCCGTTTACGAGCTCAATTCATTTCTACACCTTGCTCGCAAACCAAAGAACTCGTAAACTGAATCGATATTTCCCCATTCAAATGAATTGATATCCCATTAGTTTGTTCCATATCCAAAAAATATTCACATAAAAATCATTTTCCATGTTATTTTATACAGAGTAAAATTCATTTTACTAAGAAATAGCAATGATAAATGGTATAAAAGCCGGCGGATTCTGGCTCACTTAACTTTGTCTCACTAGATTCCTTCTAAAGGTAAGCGGACACGATGGTGCGGATACTTCCTCTGCGAGTGTGTGGCGCTAACCGAGAGCGAGCGCGAGGGAGGCTGACCTGAGATCTATTTGTTTCTCGCTCTAGTCTTGGGGCGCACAAAGGAAGCCCACGCTCGCGTCTTCCACTATCCACTAAACAGGATGCTCTTGGACCAAAGCAGAGCACTCGTATACCAAGCAAGTTTCTTACGAGACACAGTTACTCGCTCGTATCGGGGAAAATCCATTATACGAGCAAAAAAAACGCTTGTAAATTAAATCACCACTCGTAAAGCAAGGCACATTTGATGAAGAATCTTTACTCGTAAATCAAAATGCTCTTAAAGCAAGGCACTCGTAAACAGAGGTACCACTGTGTATATATATATATATATATATATATATATATTTATACATTCAATGTGTGTGTACGTGTGTAACTCATTTGAACATCCCTCCACACAAACTGAATTGAGAGAAAAGCATGTAAACTTTGGTTTAAGTTAATTAGTCTGACATTAGATGGAATTAATGTAAGCCAACAAGTTAGTTAACTCATCAAACTCAACAAGATGGCATCATGAATGATAAGCGCTGAAACACAGCAGGAGCCATTTGTCAGATGGTATCTTGGGATGAATGGCATTTAACTGTCAGCAGTCTACTGGTAATCTTGTGTAGTCACCTCTATCTCCATCTCCATGCTTCAGTTGATGAAGCTGATGGTCCAGTTTACGTCCATCATCGGAAGAAAACCGTGTTGAACAAAGGGTTGAGGACAAGATTAATCACTCCTTCACCCCCTCTTCATGGAAACAGTAGATGTGGTTCAGGAGATCTCAGTCCAATCCAGCATCTGTGTGACTAACAAGTCTGATCCATGGAGACACAATCCCCAGACGTCCAGGACTTAAAGGATCTGATGTTAATGTTTTAGAGTCTACTGTACACCTGCAGAGGCCTACTAGAGACCATGCCTTGATAGGTCAGAGCAAATACACAAATTTGGCAGGTGGTTGTAATGTTATGGCTTAATGGTGTAAATACTCTCTGTAGCCTGTAGCATGAAAAAAAAAAGGAGAGCGAGGGAGCCGAGACAAATGTGGTAGTGGCTTTTGTAGGTCACCCCTTACAAAGAATGAGGGAACAAACACACACACACACACGCACACAAGAACAAGTAGAATCCTCTACAACTTCACTTCAGTCATCCCACTAGGAAAACCCACAGGTACTGTTGCCACATGTTCTCTCTTCCCACCATACACACACACAAGATCAAGAAAGAGTTCACACGAACAGCACAGCCTGGTATGTGTCGGCCTCAAGTGGGTTTCTCACACACACACACACACACACACACCGGACAAATAATCATGCAGCTTTCATCCTCGGAGGCCGGAAATGCTGCTTTTAAGCTCCATGTTTGAGTTGATAGTGACACACACATTCCGTTCGTCCTCACGTACAGACACATTAGCAGAAAAGAAAACAACAGTAAAAACTACAAACATGGCCGACATTCAACAAGTCCTACAGGAATCCAAACAACAATATTGGTAGGAATTCTGTATCTCACAGTAAGAGAGAAAGAGTGGATGGAAATGGACGTTATGAAAGAAGGGTAAGAGAAGATGGATGGATGGAGGGACGAGAAACAAATGAGGGTTAGTGCAACAAAATGACATAACAATAATAATAATAATAATAAGCCTTTACTTGTCACATACAGTCATTCAAGTTGTACAACTTGGAGAAATTCCTTCTCTGCATTTAACCCAGCGGCAGAGGGAAGAGGTTAATGTGTGAGTCAAATCATCATGCAGTGAAGAAGAAAAGAGAAGAAGATGGCTGGGATGTTTGACAGGTGAGAGGAGCATCTGAAAACATGGAGAGAAAACAGAGCAGTGGGAGGGAGAGATAGAAGAATGAATGAAGGAGGAGGAAGATAACTGAGACCCCCCCCCCCCCTCTGTTCATCCATTGTTTACACAAGAAACATACAGAGGGAAGGAAAGAAAGAAGTATGGACTGAAAGATAAGAAGAAAAGACTAGAAAGCAGAGAGATACAGGAAGGAAGGAATAGAATGACAGAAGTAATATAAAAAGCTGAACTAGGCTTCAGTGCTGTCCCCAACAGCAAGGGTATGTCCCTGAAATTAAATGTGACTGATCGCTAATCTCAAAATGATCCATACTGACTAAGCCTAAAGGTTTCTACCAAGTCAGCAATACGCTCTAAGATAATATCCCATAGTGACTCAATAATTAAAATTCATGCAGTTAACTACTTTTCTTCTGAGCTCGGTAAAAAACAAGACCGATTTCCTGGAGTCAATTCATAGGAGCTACGTTTGGACACAACTGGACTTATGGTTGGGAAGGTGCGGACAGGGAACTGTTCTGTTTGGGGTTTTTTTGCAAAAAAGCTCCCCATGAGTAAAATATGTAATAACATGAACTATTAGTTGTAAAATATCTTAAAACATGAACTATTAGAGTCAAATATGACGTGTAAAAGATAGATATCCCCGAATAGATACATATGCAAAAAATATGGACTAAGGTGGAGAAATTAAGGCCCGAAAACTTTTAGAGATGGCACACCTCCTAGTGACAGAATTATGCAACTGAACATGTCCCAAGATCAATCCAGTTCTTCCTCGCACTGGAGTCTAAGAAGGTATAAAAACTTAAGAATGTACACTGAGGGACAAGAGAGAGAGAGAGAGAGCGAGAGCGAGACAGAGAGACATGCTAATTCTGACAAAGGATTCCTTACATGGAGATTCCATCATAAATCTTAAGTCTTTGCTTCCCAGCTATCGAATATAAAGATGGTTTCTCAAAAGGAAGTTCTCAGAGGAAGCAGCTAACATTAGCCCTGTGTGGGTCGGGAGATATTTAGCTACAAGCTAAAATGTTTTTAGCTGCAGACAAAAAAAAAGAGAAAACCTCATTATGGATCCTCTAGAAGATAGAAGGTCTATTTTAGAGCCACAGCTTCTCATACACAATCTACAGAATATGTCCAAAAGACATCATCCCAAAGTATAATCAGCTCCAGCACAAGTCTAATCCCAGTGAGACATAAACGATAAGATGCTCAGTTTGTTAAAGGATGAGTGTTTATGACAGTTCATCAAATGAAGGAAGGCTTTGCCCAGAAAATAAAGGTCATCTCCTTGTTCTCATGCTGATGGAGAGTCAGCTGATACAACATGTCGTTTTCCATCTTTCTAAGCGTGTGCACATCCCACTACACTCCACTAACTACAACGATTAGATCCGTGCATACCCTACTTCAGGATCTAAAGACGTGGATTTCCCTCTTTATACGAATGAACAACAAAAAAGTTGCAACACGGTGTACAGTAATTTTACATATTTCTAACTAACCGGTCTGTCTGTGGGAGAAAAGATGTTCCTCATAGCTCCTTATAAAAACGATTTGTAATTGATTAGTGTCCCTTCAAAGTTCATCTTTGAACTCATGTTTCTGAGTCCTGATTTTGATGAATGCTAAAAAAAAAAAAATGCTACAAACCCCATTACATGAAAGTTGCTATTCTGGATTAAATAGATACAAAGATAAAACTTGACCCATCATTGATCATCGTATTGGAAATGAGATCGCAGCTGTATCAATATATTCTTCACGCACTATGAAAAAGGAGAGTTACATATGTGACGGAGGTTCCATGAATCACCGCTGTCACAAGGTGATCTGTTCAAGCAGCATCTTCTCACGAGGACACGAGGATTCTGGGGGACTGAACGCTCTGGCGGTCACCCAGGATTCATAGAACTCTGGTTACATACGTAACGCTTTAAGCACTTGATGACTTTTACCAGAAGGGTCACAAGGAACAACAGGAAGTAGACGGCCATCGTCACAGGACGAGGGGCGGTAACATTTCAACTCAACTCCTTTTTCCATTCAACCACATACACAGTATATAGATGAACGAAATTACCTTTCTGGCGGACCAAAGAGTGCAACAACTGACGACACACAAAAACACATCGGTAGCAACGACAGGAGGACAGTGATGCGATGGATGCCTGAGGCAGACAGGAAGTACGCAGTATAAAAGTGGCTACAGTACACAGGTAAAGGGACTGAAGTTGATAAATGAATAACATTGACTGTATCTGCATTCCCCAGTTCTTATACACAGTTTAATATGTAGATATAAAAATGTAAGACAGAATATTAAGACCATGAATTGTAGAATTTGTAGCTGTGTAGCTAGATGTCCATTGTCCAACAGATGAGGTGAGGGGGGGGATGATGGATTGGGTGGGGGTTGATTATGTGAGGGATGGCCCCAGGGGGTCACGGCGGACTTTGTTGGTATAATCGACCTGCGGATTCACGGGATGGAAGCATCCAGTGCTTAAAGCGCCGCTTCTGGCAGATAGCAAGGATGAATAAAACAGTGTTTAACTTCCAAAATTTCAGAATCTATTTAAAAAGGAAACTTCTTGAAGTTTGTGGTGGTGACTTTTGGGTGTTCCTCAAGGCTCCTTGTTAAGATTCTTCTGAACTGATTAGTTATTGTCCTTAATAAGAATGTTGTGTGTAAGTGCTAGGCAACCATCTTTTTATAGATGAAACATCATTAAACACTAACTGTGAGTAAATCAAACACTAGTCTAGACTAAGACCCGGTGCTGAAGGTCTGATCCGTGGTCTGATCTGGGTATAGGTGTAAAGACTGCAGGAACCATCTAGCAGCTGGTTCCTCTGACGTTTCTCTCAGGATAGCTGGAGCTCACAGTTTGATCTGGTGAAGACTATCTCAAGCGGTCATCAAACTTTAATACGGTTAGAAGACGGGCGCGCTGGCGTGAGGTCTGGGGCATGGTTCAACATAAATATGACATCAGAACATGTTCCATGTGTGGAGGCATACCATAGAGTGACATCATGGGAGCAGACATTTTCTCCAGAGCTGCATTCTGGATCATTCAACCCGTTTTTTCTTATCAGATAATGATCTAGAAGGTTTTGTTTCTACAACTTTTGCACCAAGTTGAGCTTGAGTTTGAGCTGCAGCCAGCAGAAAAAAGCCCGGAGCTCAGAGTCTGGATGAGGATCCACCCTGCTGCCTGTCCATCTGACTGTGCCTGTCCATCTATGTGTCCATCAGTGTATGTGTAGTGGTATTGTTGATGTTAACACGACCTCAGACAGACTGATAATGGAGCAGCTGGAGCATGAAATCACATAGAATAACAGAGAGAGAGAATGAGAGAGAGGGGTGAGACTGCGGTGGGGTGGGTATGGGGGATGGCTGCAGATAAAAAATGGGGAATGCAATCAGCAGAGATGGAGATATTTAAAGTAAAAACAGACCGACGAGACGAAACAGAAATATAAAAAGGGGAGGGTGGGAGTGAGGCTCTCTGACCATGGGTGACAGAGTATGACACCGGGGTCACCAAGTGAGCGGGAGAGGGCAAGCAAGATGAAGGGAAAGGAGTGGGGGAGGGAGAGAACCAGGGTGAGAAAGAAACAGACACCAAATTCATTGTCTAATTTGAAGCTCAGAGAGGGTGAGGATGGAGGGGGGGACCGCGAGACGGGTTCACACACATTCCGGCCGCAGACAGGCTGGAAAATGAAACGATCGGAGGAGAAGGTGAAGTCCCACAGTTCTTCTTCACGCCGATGCTCACTCTTCCATCAGAGTGTTTACCTCGGCTCAGATAACTCGATTCAAATCTTTTATTATTCAAACTGTCCTGTAAACACCAGAACCAGCTTATGTGACCACCGGACCAGCACCAAAACACTCCTCTTCTGGAATCAGAGGTCAGACTAACTACAGAGAAGGAACCGAATCAAACTCACCGAATAAAAACGACAAACATTTATTCAGTGTTGTCGGGGAAACGTCCTCCAGTGATCAGGGAAAAACTCTGATTAATAAAGAGAATCCATTGAAAACTGATCAGATTAAACTCTGGAAATGTATTTACACTATTAAACTGAAGAAAAAAAAATGTTTTATTAGTTTATTCATTTCATAATTTTTTATTATAGTTTCAAAACCCTTTGTGTTCATTCAAAAAGTGAAGAAACAATTTGTTAAATTATGTTTAATGAATTATAAATAACGAGAAATGATGATTTATTCATGTATTGATCCAGAATAGTTAATACAAAATACATGTAGACCTCATGAAAGAATGTTTCAAGTTATTTACAAAATAAACTGTATTTATTGCTTCATCTGTCTTGTTTGTTTATTATGATGTGTTTGATTCAAAACAGAATTGACATATTTAAGTTAGTTATAAATTAAACAAATAATGTTTGTGAAATTATGATAGATATGCCAATGTATTTAACAGGTTTTATTATGTAAGGAAATGAATTTCTTGTTAAAATAATAATAATTTTACACATATTTACATTTAAAGGTTTTCAATAAAGGTCATTTATTGATTATTCCCCCTAAAAGTTTGGAATATTATATAATATTCATTAAGGCCAGTGGTACTTCATGTTAATGCTCTATTGCGATTATTTCTCATCTTTTTACACTGACAGATTTTAGCGCGAGGAAGGACAGGAATGATTTTGGGAAAGGGTAGTTGTGTATTTACAACACTATGGGGAGCTATTTTTTGATTTAAAACACTGTCTCACAGAAATAACTCAAAAACCCATTTTCAAATTTCATACCCACATATATCTTAGTGCAAGGAAGGACTGGATTGATTTTGGGAAAGATCGGTTGAACTTTTCAAACTAAGGAGGAGCTTCCTCTCCAAAAGGTTTCTGGTCAGGAGATTCGATCAGGTGATCAGGAGTTTTTCCAGGAAATACCCTTGCTGTCGGGAATGACAACATAAGGATAGTTTCATTTTAAATACTCAAAGTCTGTTTTTGTAAAATAACTTGTATTGTAATGTATAAAATGTACTGTGATGTATTATTCCAACAAATTAACTAAATTTAATTAAAAAAAACATGCAAAACTCAAATTCATAACATTGATTTTCTGTTGGGATGGACAAGCGGGGGGCTTTGCTCTCAAACGATGATGATAATGAAGAGTTGGCACTGCGTGTGATTTTCCGTTATTTCTTTGAATGATTTCCACACCTACGTTTTTAAAGCCGCTGCATGTTTTTGATATTGCTCAAGCGTAATATCTTTACACTTTACAGATGGTGGTATTCGCGTTCTTTTGCCGAAAGCGGTTGCAAACAGCCTGTAGCTGCATTACTGCCACCTGGTGGACATGATACTACACAACTTTGAGGTGCTGGTGAAAATGGAATGGAAAATATTTTTATGACAAATGATTTTTGTTCCCACCAATTTATTTTTATATCATATAGAAATATATAGAATAGAATATAGAATTTTTTAATATCCTTACCCATCCTTAGTTTATTGTTTCTTATAATTTACAACATTATGTTTACTAGCATACACAATATTAATACTACTACTACTAATTTTATATATCCCTGTATCAATGTTATTATCGTGTGCCACAGTATGCTGATTATCTTACGTTTTTTCTCAGGCTCTGCTTTACAATAACTTCTTTTTCACTTTATTTTTACATTTTCACTTATATTGAATATTCTATAGTCTTAACTCACTTACTGTATACCTGTATCGTAACTCTACGTTTGGAGAAACCTCTTGCACAAGAATTTCCTTCAGAATCAATCAAGTGTTAACTTATCTTATTGTACATCAAGATTTATGGATTAGGTTTTAGGAGATAACATTGTAGTAATGTTATGTAAAGTTATAAGAATTAATGGACCTCGCCCACAATATATATTGTTCTTCCATCACCAATGCTCCATCCTTCAACCAACACATAAATAGGTCCTCGTTCATCCTGATAACATACCAACAAGAAGCCGACAAACTAGCGGGACAATCAGAGAACACACTTAGGTCCACCAGAGCGGCAAATAATCTGCATCTTGACCTCACAATCTAATAACTTCTTCCCCATTCCAAGGACCAACTCTCTGTCGGATTACATTGATGTCCACTCCAATAACAACGGAATTCCTGGTTCGGGTGAGTTACTCATGCATATACGTCCATTTTTTATAAAACTCGGTTGAGGAACTAATACATTTGAGACGGAAAGGAATTTGGTATATGACAAAGTCTAATGCTTTCTAATGTAGAACAAAACACTCTTCTGTAAGGGAAACCTTCTTTTGGCTGTTCCCTTATGGGATCGCCACAACAGACCATTGTTCATCTGTTTCCATCTTTCCTTGTCCTCAGAATCTTCCACGGTCCCACCAACCAACTGCATGTCCTCTCTCACCACATCCAGCAGAAACCTCCTCTTTGGTCTTCCCCTTTTTCTCCTGTCTGGCAGCTCCATCTCCAGCATCCTTCTACCAATAGATCCACTATCCCTCCTCTTCACCTGTCCAAACTATCTCAATCTGTCCTCTCTTACTTTGTCTTCTGCTAACCTGGCCTGTCCCTCTGATGTGCCTGTTTTCAATTCTGTCCATCCTCGTCAGTCCCAAAGGACATCTTAACATCTTCAACTCTGCCACCTCCAGCTCTGCCTCCTGTCTTTTGGTCAGAGCCGCCGTCTCTGTACTATACAGCAGAACTGTTCTCACTACCATCTCGTAAACCTCTCTTCAATCTTGCTGCTACTCTTCTGTCACAGATAACTTCTGACACTCTTCTCCACCAACTCCTCTCTACCTGTTCTCGCGTCTTCACCTCTCTCCCTGTTGCTCTGAACACTTGAAGGACTTAAACTCCTGCAACTTCTTCACCTCTACTCCCTCATCCTCACCGTTCTACCAGCATCCCTTTCATTCACACACATGTATTCTGTCTTACTGCAGCTGACTTTCATTCATTTAACTCACCAGCGCTTAACTCCACCTCTCCAGGTTTTCTTCCAACGTTCCCTACTTTCATTACAGATCAGAATGTCAGCCACAAACATCATAGTCCACGGAAGCTCCTGTCTGACCTCAGCTGTCAGCCTGTCCATCACCAGAGCAAACAAGATGGGCTCGGAGGCGATCCTTGGTGCAGTCCCAGCTGAAACTTCAACTCATCCTTCACTCCTCTTCACACCTCACCGCTGTCATTCTGCTCTCATACATACCCGGCACCACTCTAACACACTTCTCTTTATCTCCAGACGTCCTCATGCGAGACTAAAATTCCTGCCTTCTTTCTGTCGTACGCTTTCCCTCAATCCACACAGACACAATGCATCTCCTTCTGGCCTTCTCTCTACCTCTCCATCAGCACTCTCGGAGCAAACAGCTCATCTGTAATGCTCTTTCTTGGCATGAGACCATACTGCTGCTCACAAATGGTCACCACTTCTCTTAATCTAGCTTTTACTACTCTTTCTCAGATCTTCATCATGTGGCTCATCAGCTTCAAACCTCTGCTGTCACTACTGCTCTGAACATCACCCTTGTTCACCAGTCCAGTTCTCCTCCATTCCTCAGGCATCCTCTCACTCTCTGTCACTGACATAAATTCATTAAAAATGACATATTCAACCTGCCCTGAATCCCAGGCTGGGGCTAAATTTACGGGTTCTAGGTTAAATGCTGGAAAAGAAGGTTAAGAACTCCTGATACAGGCTGAATAATAAACAAACGTCTTAATTCTACCACCAAGATCTCTCACCTCTTTCAAGAATGAAGCTGTATTTATCCAGGAAAATGTTTCATGAGCCTGTTTACGCTAATTTCTAATGACATCCTGTCGTGCATTCTCACACTCCCACACATCCACATTCACAGCAGGCTGTAGTGCTGCTGCACTCCAGATTGGACCGGGTCATCGGCACATTGCTCCTGTAATATTTATCTCCAGAGTCGGGGGAGGATTCACGATCACTTTTGTTTGTATTCTTGTCCTCAAGAAATTTCTAAATGTTGTCAACAGCATCTGATGAAATTCTGTCCAGAGGTGGATCTTTTCAGTGAGGATCCAGCTGAGTAAACGTTGAGGTACGTTCTGGTACAGTTGCCAATTCTGGGTCTATTTTATTACTACAACATTGCTTAAGCTCTTTTAAACATTTTGCCAAGATCATGAAAAATAATAATAATGTGATTTTTTTTTCTATCAATGTTATCAAACAGTACAATGTTGTGAAATTAGTTCTCAACCTTTGACCCATGAAGGACCCTACTCCCTGTAGACTGAAGGGGGCTGTCTGGGGTTGGAACCAACAACCCACACCTGAACACCAGCCCCTGCAAAGAACTAGAATAATAGATCAGTTAGACCTAGAATGATACAAAAGTGCCCCTGCTCCTGGAATAACTGGGTTTGTGCTGTCATGGACAGAACTCTTATCTGAAAGTGAGGAATATGACATGAAAATGCCCCAGAGGTCACAGCGTTGCTTGGATGAACTAGTTGGTGGAGAAGATCTGGCACCACACCCTCAAGAAATCGCTCCATCTTGGTCCTGAGGAGAATCCCATACTGCTGACAGAACCTCCCCTAACTCTAAAGCCAACAGGGAGAGGATGGCACAAATCATGTGTGAGACCTTCAACTTTCCATAAATGTATGTGGACATTTATTCATGAGGGCCCCGTTACAAAAACTACCAAGTTACCGCAGCTCTCAGGTAGAATTTAAACGTAGTACCCACGATGTCAGGTTTAACATCAGCTATGTCTCCTGCTCCTATGTCTGAGGGGCGTTTGCAGGTATTTACAATCACACCTGGAACTGTTTTCTTTAAGTAGTAATCCCGTACCAGCGTAATAAATAAATGTATCGGACGTATCGTTTTACGAATAAACTAGTCAAACAAAATATTATCTCTTTCTCCTTTTATTGCAAATGAATCATCTTCTATTTTCAACAAAAATAACTGTCTACAAACTAAAATAAATTACCATTTGCAAATGAATAGTCTTTTTAAATATAATAATAGTAATAAATTATTCTATATAAATAAATTTAAAAAAATTAATAACCATTTCACTTTTCGTTGAATGAATAACCACTCAAAATAAATATCTTGAGCGTACGCCATTTCATATTTCAAAAAATAAATAACTTGGTAAATAATTATGATAAATAAGATATATTCAGCATTGCAAAAGGCGGTTCTTTGAAAACCACTAGTGGAACTGCTGCCTGTTGTCTTTCTGTAAATGCAGCTAATGATTCCTGCTGATGACGATTCCCATATGTACAACAGCAAGAGCTGTTAGAATTTGAATCTGGTTCAAGGACCCTTGGATATACCCTTCTACCCTCTGACCTTCCAGTTGGGAGACGGCCGCTCTACCCGATGAGCTACAGCCGGTCCAGGTGTTGCAGCAGCAGCTGACGTCAGAAAGAACCCTTCCTGACCCTCTGAGAATAATTGTCTTTGGTAACGTTTACGCCGTTTTTAACACCTCCATCCAGGTGACAGCCTTTTTGAATTGTCTGCACCATCTGTCTGTCCGTTCTGTTCTCATGTACATGACGTCACCAGAACGCCTGGGAGGAATTTCTGCAAAAATTGGTAATAAAGTCATGATCAGATTTTGAAGGTCAAAAGTCAAGGTGACTGTGAATCATATGTCAGTTTGGGCAATAATTCAAGAATTCACACTGACATACAAATTGTGACAAAGTTTAACACAAATATCTAGTAGGATAAAATGATGAAGTTACGACACTTCATATCCAAAAGGTCAACTTCACTGCGACATCATTCTGCAAAATCACTTAACCGGCTGTCGTTCAAAGCAGTAACTCACCAACGGAAGGGGCGACTGGAATAATATTTCACATTCGGTCTGATATTGAATTTGTGTTACTGATCTTGGGTGCCCACCTTGAAACTGTGGTGATTGTAGATCGTCTGTGCTGGAAGATGTGTGTTAAACATCCACGTCTTAGCAGCAACCTCCACTACATCTGTAACATCATCTGCTGTCATGGCTGCTACTTTCTGTTCTATCAGAATCCGTTTGGTTTTTTTAAACAAGTATGTAAGTACCTTCAAGGAACGCATCTGTTGTAAAGAACTGCAGAGGCAATATGCAGGACATTCGTTTAACACTACACTTATGTGGAAAGCAACAGATTTTTTTCTTTTACACATAGGTGAAGGACTCAGCCACACATGGGATGCTGACTTGACGGTCGGGTGGTCTTACATCCGTACCCCAACTTCGTGACGGGACCGGCAGAATTATTTTCAAGCTACTACATCTTTCATCTGCTGTACCAGGAGTCAGCAGCACGCACACTGGAATGCATTCAAAGGTGACTGCGTGCTTGAAGCAGAATTCAAATGCAAAACAGAGCAAATCCCTCTCTCCACCCAGTTTCAATAACAAAGATATTCTTTTAGACGAGATATGTCTGTTATTGCAGGTGGGAGCGCTGTGTGGAGTGAAATCAGGCTCATAAATCAGTTACTATCCACATAGTTCAGACTCTTTTTCCTTTACCCATAACCCAGACAGTCAGCATATGTCAAAACTCTCCCTCAGAAATATGAGCCTTCACACAATCCCAGGTTTGCTTATTGTCCGAGAGCCGCCAACGGGAGCATCCAGGGAGTGTGCCATCCCGTTTTTAGTCTCAGGCTTGAGTGACAGGGATAGGTCGGATTTTTTAGTCACAATGTTGAACAAGTTACCAAACCAGTAGAGATGTATGTGCGTGGTCACTGTGCGTGGTCACAGCCCCTGTGTGTAAAGTCCTTAAAGGGGAGATTTCCCCACCAGCCCAAAAGCAGCAGCGGAGCCAAGCTGGACTAACTAACAAAAAACGTTTTAAACCTACCATACCAATGCTGGTCAGTAATTACCATCCCAACTATCATTCCACTGTCTAACCCTACATTTCCACTGCATTGAAGAGTAATTTTCTGTTTCAGGTTGTTTATCGGCCAGGGCCGCACAACTGAAGCGATAATGAAAAGTAATGAGTACCCTAGTGTTTTTGTTTTTTCATGCTTTGCAGTTTTTCCCATGGAAGTGCAAATGACTAACTTGTCCTGCACAATCATGTTCTTCATGTGAGATCTGATGTGTTGTTAAGAAGCGGGAAGGTGCTTGAGAAGAAGAACAACTCCGTCAATCCTCTCTGGGACTTTGAATGGCTTTGTGCGTAACTCAGACGCAAAAGATAAGGACTCTTCTCTGCACACAGTATGAATGCATGATGTTCATTTATTGTTTCATTGTTAATTATTCTTCATATTTAATGTACCTTTTGCTCACATCTGAAGGTGTTAAAGTAGGGCAGTAGTGCGGTTTACTTGAAATAAAAAAAATGCAGTTAAAGCTACAATTTTTGGAATCAGACAAAGCTGAATTTAATAAAAAAAAGTAAATGATTCATTGTAATGTTAAAAGTAACATTTTGTTAATCCATTTAAGTTTTACATGACTTACATGGCGGCTCAAAAGTGTTAAGATTATACTGAAATTCAGATTATCGTCATCTTTGCGGATGATGTGTTTGTTAGATCTCAGTGGGCTCATTAAGACCATAAAGACCAGATCATATCCTCCCTTACAGTCCCTGCCCTGTAATTCAAAAATGATTACTTAAACAGTAATAATTACAGTGAAAACCATCGGAAACCGACCTTTTCTGGAGAAAAACTAAGCGTTAACAGGACGAAGGCCCTACTTTTACTATTTGACATCATTTGCAAACATTAAATCAGGATTCTCCTGCAAAATAGATCCATTGGTCTTGAATTTGAAGTAACGTACTGTACTGTGATACAAAAGCTGCACAGGATAATATAAAGCAAAAACAAGATGAAATAAAAGACCAACAATCTAAACACACACACTCCTAATTCAGAGTCTGTGTCCTTCACCAACAAAACATCTCTCTCTCTCCCTCTCTCACACACACACACACTGTAGATGTTGCTTACATAGACGCTCTCTCCGTCCTGTAAACTGCAATAAACGCAAACACACACACACACACCGTAAATCTCACCATAATTCGCCCTCCGAGTGTACGTGTGTGTGTGTGTGTGTGTGTGAGTGTGTGCGTTTTATAGGTGTTGTAAATTTGGCTGCCGGCGTTGTTTTTATCAGCATATTCGCAAGCTGTTTAGCCAACGGTGCAGATGTCACTGTTACGACCACACACACACACACACAAACACACACACACACAGGGCATCTGACACTGTTTATACAGTGTAGAGTGTGTGTATAATCCTAATCTAAATTCACCTGGTAGTGTGTGTGCGTGTCATTTGCATCCGCCTGCATGCAAGTTTTCTTCTGCGTGTTTTTTTGTGCACGCTTGCAAGTGTGTGAAGGTCAGCACACGAGTGTGAGCATGGGCATGTGTGTGTGTGAGCGTTATTTGATTAATGCTGAGAACCGTGCAGTGTTTAGAAAGAGGTCACGACCTTTCAGCTTCCATTCAATCAGACAGAGCAAGAGAGAGAGAGAGAGAGAGAGAGAATACCTCTATCCTCTTTTTTTTTTTTAACTCGCTCGCTCTCCTCTTGCTTTTTTCTCGCCCCTTGAGAATCTGATAAGCCTTAGTCAGCACAGACACACACACACACACTGTCAACCACACACACACAAATGCTAATGAGGCAGCTCCTTATTTACCTGAGGACCATCGACTGCCCTGGTGTGGTCAAAAGTAAGCGGACAGTTTTGTAAAAATTTGGCCTGTTTCTTTATTGTTTAAGTTTCAGGCGTTGGAGCCGGTTCTCAGTTGGTTCAATTTACGAACGCCTCGCGGAGCGCGAGGATAGAGAGCCACGTCATTGGGTCACTTCTTACGTCTTGGATTAGTCTTCGCTTTCCCAGCAACCTTAGAGTTAAAACCATAACAACAATGGCGGCCAGCGTCCCTTTCAAGATGCTGCTGCTGAACTTAGCCGTCATGTCTCAGTGACATTGTTGAAATCTTGTCTCCTCAAAACGACAAACTAAAACGAATGCTGTCAGACGTCCAACTGTCCCGCCACACTGTTGAACACAGAATATTGGACATTAACACGGCTATTGAATCGCAGTTGCACTTTGATCTTCAAGCATGCGAGTACTTAAGTGTCACATTGGATGAGTCTTGTGACATAAAAGACGAGCCTCAGTTGGAAATATTTGCACGGTCTGTCAAACGATTGTGTGATCAAAGAAGAACTCCTTGATATTAATATAGATATTAAAAGACAGAACCCGTGGCATACATGTGAAAGAAACAATGATGGCTGCATTTGTGAAAGCAATGGATCTGGCCTTTTTGGTCGACATGCTGTGTCACTTGGACGGACTGAACCTGCGGGGTAAGTTAAAAATGTTGCCTCACCTGGTGTAAGGTGTGTTTGTTTTTGTCAACAAACTGAAGCTGTTCAAGACTGAAAACCTGCACGAAGGCCTTGTGACCCGGTTCCTGATCTACAACTGAATAGGCCACAGGTTACGTTCCTCGTCGACCCGTTTAATGCGGAGACGGACTGTTGAAAGCCCGGCTAGTCACAGATGAGGCTGCAGCTGACTTGAAGATGATCGATCTTTGTGAGGAGGACCAACTGAAACCTGCTTTAAGAGAAGGGACCACTGAGTTCTGTAAAAGTGTGCCAATGGAAAAATACCCCAATGTCAAGATACTGTCAATGTTTGGGTCAACATATACGTCTGCGAGTCTGTGTTTTCTACCCTGAAACACGTGAAATCTAACCATCGATCTGCTCTGACTGACACACGTGAAAGAATTGCTTCGAGTGGCAACGACGGAATACAAGCCAGATTTGAAGAGGATTGTTCAGTGCAAGGAATGCCAGAAGTCCCACTAAGTAACATGCATAGTCAGAGAAAAACGCTATTGTAAATTGTAATATTTTTGTTTGTGGACTGGGTTGAACTAAGAGTTTGTGTGTGTGAGACAGTGCACACAATGTTCATTGTTGAAAATGACTGGCCTGTGGTCTTAGTCCAGTTCTGTCATTATCATGTTGGTGTGTGACCTTTACAGTAAATCTGGCAGAGCAGAGTCTGTGTGTGTGCGTGTGTGTGTGTGTGTGTGAGAGAGAGAGGAAGGGATGGTGGACTGTTCATGTGTGTATGATGTGGCTCTTTGCAGTAGCACAGTAAGTTAGCACTAGAGCCATGTGTTTAGGTAACAGGCACTAGAGCCATGTGTTTAGGTAACAGGCACTAGAGCCATGTGTTTAGGTAACAGGCACTA
Source organism: Lophius piscatorius (assembly GCA_009660295.1). NCBI lineage: Eukaryota > Metazoa > Chordata > Actinopteri > Lophiiformes > Lophiidae > Lophius > Lophius piscatorius. Next base: position 18,022 of record VRLP01003125.1, read on the forward strand.
GAGCCATGTGTTTAGGTAACAGGCACTAGAGCTACATGATCAAGTTCTAGAGGCACTAGAGCCACAGTGACCTCATAGAGGCATATCATTACGTCAAAGGCACTTGAGCCCCTTCATTATGTCTCAGAGTCACTAGAGACACAGACTATGTCAGACGCACTACATTAACGTCACTGTAAACTTTTAGCCCACCGTAGCTATGCTTTATTACAACGATAATTCCACAAGCTAACAGTCAGGGATCATATATTTCAACAACAACAAAAATGGTGAAGCGGAGAAGTGTGATGAAGGACCTAACAACAAAAAGCAGAAATGGAAGGCAGCATTTGCTGTAATGGGATCTGTTGGGCCTTTTCCCTTTTTGTCATGTCTTTAGACCTTTTCTCGTGTCTTGCATGAATTATGGTGACAATGCTGATTCTGCTTTCTGGGGTTACTGCTTAATTTTGTCCGCATCTAGATTCTTCCTTAATGTTGGACAAAAAACATGCCTTTAGAACTGTCCAGTGTTCCCCCCAACTTTTGGGCCTGGGAGGGTTCAGTAAAGAAGTGCGTGAATAGAGACAAAGCAGATTAGTCATACCCACCGCTCTGGGTCATATTTTATCAAAGCCCTGTTGGGTTTTCTTTCTTTTTTTAAACGAATGGGAGCAAATCTCGGAAAATCTGCCGGTAAGCCTTCCCAGAAGAAAGATTGAGACGTCCTACAGCCACATGTCGGCCCGACGTTCAGGTGTCCACAGATGCTGCTCTCACTCTCGGTTTTATCCACTGATCTCGTCTTCCTCTGAGTCAACACTTTATCTTTTCCCCCTCTCCTTTCTACCGTGTCATCCCTTTCCCTTCCGCCTCTTCCTCCACTATCTGTTAATTTACTCTCTCTCCTCTCTTTGAACCTCTTCTTCAGCCCCCACGGCCCCAGCCAATTACGCACTGTTTGTCCACCCGTTTTCAATAAAACACTGCTTCCCTCCCTCCATTCACTCCCCCTCCTCCTCCACTTTTTCTGCTCTCCTCCCTTTCTCCCTCTCCCCCTGACTGCTTCCGTCCCCCACCTCTCTACCTCCCCTCTCTTCGTTCCCTCTTTTCATTTTTAATTAACTTCTTTTGTAACTTGGAAGCGGCCCCCCCACCCCTTCTCCAACATGCCTCCTACAAACCCACACTCGCTCACAAATACACACTTGTGTGTGTGTGTGTGTGTACGAGCGAGACACATGCACAAATTTAAATGGAGGTTAAACATGCTATTTACATATCAATTACAGGCAGACAGCGAATCAATGATTAATGTGGCTCAGATTAGCAGGAAGCCTGCTAGCTTAAACTAATCTGCCACCGTGGGTTCTGATTACTTTCTATCTTTGAATCAATGACTTGTGTCCGTTTGTGTTCGACCCAGATCTTAATTGTTAGCTGGCAGAGGGATAGTGTGTGTCAGGTGTATTTATGTATTCAGAACATGTGATTGAGATTCAGATTAAGTCGAGTTACAGGTCTTTCCATAATTTAATGAATTTGGATTAATTTCGTTGGGCTAGTTTCAACCCTGTTAGCTTAACTGCCATTAGCGTTCCAAGGAGACGAGACTGTGACGAACCAATAAATAGTTATTAATATATTTGAGATTTTTAATAAGATGAATCGCTGAATTAGTTTGATTAAATATAGTCATGTCATGTTGGTGCTTTCAATTAGCTTTACATAAGCCTGCTAACTCTTGTGCTATAAAACTGCTCATCCTCCCAGGGTCAAGTCTAGCTTTTCTGCTACAAAATAGGACATTGTTTCTCATTAATGAATTGCAATTATTTACTTAAAGTCTTGATAAACTTTAAGTAATATATTAATAATTTTGGAATGGTCTCCATTTTAAATTTAAGGGTTATTTTTGTTAATAAAGCGGGAGCATTTTACAACAATACTCGCAGATTGTTAGCCTTACTTCCATTTGTTTTTAAATAGAATGATGTCCAGGAACAAACTACTACTGTAGGTAATGTCAAATTTCCAAAATGTAATAATTATAAAAATGAACTTTCCATTTAAGTATCTGAATTTTACAGATTGAAGTTATTAGTTCCATTTCTCGGTGCAGTCTAGAGCGTCTGAGGCTGCTAGCTTAACCGCTACTAATAAACATAATAAAGATAATAAAAGAATTCCCACATCTAAAGAATCATTCTTAATTGAAATGATGAAAAAGCATCACCCTCTGGTGGAAAAGCATAAAAAGTCTGGTTAAAAGCAGGAAATGACCAGTTAAGCAAAAATGTAATTTTATTTAACAGGACTTTGTATAAAAACACTGGCACCGTTATAATTAAGAGGCCAGTTAATGAATGAACAGTGAGTGGGTCTTCATGTGTGACTGCTCTGTATTTGACTGGTCTTTCATGTTACAGTATGTGGTTTTATTGGTTCCACTGAGCTTTTATGTCAGGTTGCACTATGTGATTTTACTGGCTTTAGCTGCGGTTTCATTTTTACTTTGTTGTAATCCTGCAGGCCATTCACATGGTTCAAAAATGTAGACTGAAAACCTCAGTCAGGTAGTTGACGTGGAACCAAGACTGATGTGTCATGTAACATGGTGCTTGCATCGGATTTTATATATTCTGCAATTTTGTGTGACTGATGGAAAGGACAGAGGGAAAACAAAACATTAGCACCTTTAATTTTATAGTTTAATAATACTCAAGAAAGTTGTATTTTTAGTTGTGTCTATTTGTATGATGGCTTGTTAAAATCTTGATCAGGCAAAAACTGCCGGATGGCTATCCACAAAACTTGGAAGGACCTGGAAGGACCTGTAGAAAGAACATTTAATGTCCACATCAGCATAAAGCAGCGGATCCAGGATTCTTCTTCTAATTTCGTTAAAATTCAGAGACGAGGCATATTTTTCTCTGTTTACGCAAAAAAACTACTTAACCATTTTCCACAAAACTTTATGGAAGGATGGAACATGGGTCAGGCAGAAACCCACAAAATGTTGATATAGATCCAGACACAGAGCAAGACTCGAATCTTTTATGGGCTTCCTTAATAATACTTTAAATAAACTGGGCCCTCTTATTTTTTTTAAACATATTCCACAGAAACTATTGATAACAGAGAATCTAGAAAATTTCACAACTTTTTCAACATTTTCCCCTAATTAGAAAATAACTTGTGATCGATTTACAGTAAACTTTGTGGATGCGGGGGCCATGGGTCTGGCACTAACCCCATACTTACAGGATTATGCTACAGACTCAGGAATAATACATGTTTTGACCCTTTCATTCCTTCCTTCCTTTACATAGGATTCTTTTTTTTTGTCTTTCCTTATAAATGCTTGCTGGGGCTTTTTTGGGTCAGAGGGGTGGGTGAACGGATGGTGGTGGACGGTTGGGCCATGGTTAAAAAAAAAACACCAATAAGAATATTTTGGTACAGATCAAGAACGAGATCTTTAGAAAGATATTTTATGAATTTGTAGATAATGCTAGATAGACCATGTAATCCACAGTTTGTGGAAAGGTGAGCCAGCGGTCATGAGGGTACATAACCAGATAGAGGGCAAAAACCTTTAATGGCTTCCCTACGTAATGCTAGGTAGTGCTTGTTTTATGTATTTACCTCAGTTTTGCAAAAACTACTGAACCTATTTCTACGAAACGTTGTTGAGAGTTGTGCCATGGGTCAAGCAACTCAAACAGACATGCACTATCCTTGTTTCTTAGTCTGTCATTTCTTCTTAGGCGAAGGTTTTCAACAGGTGTTGCTGTTGAAAACCTTCGGGCAAAAATTGATTATTTTTAAGAATGATTGAATTCGGGATCTTCAGCAATTATTTTCATTGAAGAAAACAAAAAGAAGGTTTTCCCGGTGATTACATCCATCCATAGATTTCTCTGACTGCTTATTTTGCCCAAGGGGGGGCTGGAGCCTATCCTGGTATTGGGTAAGAGTTGTTGACACCTTTAACAGGAAAGCCGAGAAATAACAGTTTAATGAAAAAGTATAAAATAGTTATGCTTCAGAACTAAAATGTTCGGGTGATTATAACCCACTCATTTATGAGCAACATACATTTAGACGGAGATTTAGGATCTTTTGAACAACAAACACTGAACACGTTTGGGAAAGTGAAGAATATTGCAATACTTAAAAAAGGAAAAAATCTGTAACAATACTTTCGTTTCTCAAAAACTCCTTCAGTTGTATTTACCTTCCTTTAGGAAAACTGACTTTGACAAACTTCCAACACTGTCCTTTTCCTTGTACGTGACCCTCCTCCCTTTAAGAGGTGAAGTGAGTACCATGATTTACTTGAGACCCCAATATGTCAAACGTAGCCAGAAGAAGAAAAAAATGAGGAAGCAGAGAGAGAAAAAAACACAGAGACAAAGAATGCAAACAGAAATAGACAAAATAAAAAAAGGAGAGGAAGAGTAAGACGGCTTTAACAGTTACGCTGACACATAAACACCCACCATGGAGGACTTTTGACAGCGAAGCCTGCATTGTTGCATTGTTTCCTCTGAGTAGAAAATTACAGTGGACCGGGTCGCTTCAATGACGAGCTATCAAAACGACAGCATGTCTGCCAGCACGGCTGGAGCAGGCTATCACATATACATGCAAACACACTCACACAATAGCCGTTTCAAAATGTTCACGTTAGGAGCCTTCTCCCGCTGATGAAGCTGCAAAGTGCAGAAAAAAATAAGTCGTCAGCAGGTGCACATAAAACAAATGCACCTGATGAAGAAAAAAAAAGTCTTGTTTTCTGATCTCGAGGAGTCCCAGTTGTCTTTTGTAAATATACAGGTTTTTTTACAGACGGATCTGTAATAGCAGAGAAGATCCCGGCACCATCAGGTGCGCGTCTCATCCCTGAATGTCCTCATTCTGATCCAGCAGGATCATTATATGCTTACAATGTCAGCCATCTCCCGGGTCAGGCTATCTCTGTCCTTCAGACAGAACAGTGGCCACACCATCCGCCAGACATAACATAATGAAAGACGTCGGAAAACAAGTGGGGCAGAGGTCGTATCTCCTTTTCCCTAACAGCACCTGATCACTACGAGCCCCATTCAGCCACATCGTCACTTCAGTCCACCATTACAGAAGCAGGAGGTCGGCTAGCAGGTCTCAAAAGTAGCAGTCGATGAAGTTGATGGAAATGCATCAGTCTGGGAAGGATCTCCGAAGTTTGTTTCTTAGGTTCTGGGACTCCCCCCATCAACACTGGGACACATTATCAACATATGGAGAAGACTTGGTTCAACAGTGGACCACTGAGATGCTGTGGTGCCATCAGAAAAGATCCGTTCACCCTCACAAGCCCCCCAAAGCGGCTGCACTAAAGCTGTTCTACAAAGAACAGTGGGTCAAAACTCCACCACAGCGATGTCTGGGATTTGAGCTTCTCCTGCCGAGAGACGTTCTCGTTATTTGTCCAGAATCGTCATTCATTTCAACAATCGAAAAAACAAAGAAGGACACAATCCCACGCTGCTCTGAGTGATGGGAGCGCCATCCTCCGTACACGCCTCAGCCGCTCTAACCACTGTTATTATTCTAATCGTGATGACATGTTTTTAAGTGGATTATTATACATTTTCATCAATAACACGCTGTCTGGGAAAGAGTGTTGACGCGCAACGGCGGCGGTGATGACATGCGCTTCCACGGCGATCACACACACACACAAACACACACACACACACAACGATAAAACGGAGTTGTTTTAAGAAAACACACAACACGTTTTCAGTGCTGATTATAAAGTTTTGTTAATAATACGCTGTCTGATTATTCTGAATTATGAAGACGCTGCTGGTCGACACACGTGTGTGATGTTGTCGTTTTTAATTGAGTTATCTGTAATTAATGTGTAACAACACAAACACACACACACACACACACACACGCTCATCTGTGTGTCACATGTTGGAAATGGATAATTACATTCTTCCTGTTTTTATTAATAACATGTTGTCTGTGGGACAGTCCCCCGGCATCACCTGTCAACCTCCCTCCCCCCTCCTCTAGCTCCCCCTCTCCGTCCTCCTTTCATCTCCTCCTTCGCCTCTGACCTCCTCCTCCACCTCGCTCTCGTTTGAGGATGCCGCTCCGAACTGTAAATCTGTCACGCTCTTCTCTAGTTCATTCATTTTCAGGGGAAAGAAAGAAGGAAAGAGAGAAAAGAAGAGAGAATAGGGACGAAGAGAGAGGTAGAAAGAAAAATGAAAAGAGGGATGGAAGAGAAGACGGAATGAACGATAGAAAGAAACATGGATTCACTCAAATTCCAAAGAGTGTTCTTGAGTGTTTGTAGATTCTGTTCTTAGATTCTGTTTCTTATCCCAAATAAGAGAAAACATTGGTTGATGCCAGAATCTTTGTAAAACCAGCAAACATTGGGGTTTAAGAGGGAATTTCTTCTTAAGAACGGTTGGTGAATGTGGCCCAATGGGAAGAGAGGACAAAAAGGAAAATAAAAGAAATTAAATAATAGAGAAATTCAGATTAAAAAGGTTAGAGAAGAAAGAAATAAGAAAGTACTGAGAAAAAGGGAAAGCTAATAAACAGATGGACCAAAAGATGGAAGGGGGAGGAGAAAAGCAAGAGGTCAAGGAGGGAGAGTAGGAGAGACTGAACATAAGGATGAAAAGTTGGAAAAAAGAGAAAAGGAGCAGTGGAAATCAAAACAGGAGATAGAAGTGGAGAGATGAGGGGAAAGATGGAGGTAAAGTGAAAAACGAAAGGGGAATGTGAAGAGAAGACAAGAAGAGAAGTGAGGATGAGGATAAGTACGAGAGATTAAACTAAAGGAAACGCAGATAGAATAGAGGAGAGCAGGAGTGAAAGGAGCGGGAGCCGAAGGGAGGAAGAGTAGAAGAAGGAGATATGAGGGAGGGAGGAGGGATGGAGAGATTACCTGGTGAACGAGAGGAAAAGCTGTTCTGACACTCCCTAATGCGATTTCTAAACCAATCTGCTAAGTGCACTGAAGAGTGTGTGTGTGTTCAGAGGCATCAAATAATCTCGTTTGAGACAACACCCACCCTCACCCATCCCCTCCTCACCCTTCCTCCTCTCTCTGCCAGATGAGGTACATCCACACCGAGACAGAGAAATATCACAATTTTCCCTTCACTTTGGATTAGTGAATACTTTCCTCAATCGATTACTGGAATTACTTTTATATGCTGAAAAAGAAGGCTCCGATTGAGTCCATAAACCGGACTGCCTCGGCACCATGACCCATCAGAACACCAACATATTCTGATTATTTCACACTGAATGGGCCGTGGAGCCGTGGATCGTTGCCAATTCACAAGAAGTGAGACGAATGAAGCAAAACTACGGTGGCCGAGAGGAACAAAACGAGCCGCAACCATCAAGTCGTCATCACATGCAAACGCTGCAAATTAAGAAAACATCTTCATCAACTTGATAACACATGCTGCAAATTAAGAAAACATCTTCATCAACTTGATAACACATGCTGCAAATTAAGAAAACATCTTCATCAACTTGATAACACATGCACGCTGCAAAAGCCACGACACATTAAGGGTCACGATCTATAGAAGCCACAATTTAAGTATTTAAGAAGGACAATCAAAAGTGATGCATCCCCTGACGCGCTTTTGTATCGCTTCATTTGGAGAATAAAAGAGATAATAATATATAATATTTATAATAACAAAACTTTAATCAACTTTGCAAAAACAACAAATAAACTTCATACTAACTCTAACAGGCACAGAACCCAAGGCTACAGTAAACAATGTGTTTTATACCTGCTAAAAACACTTAACCAAGCATTTTATGTTCTGACAGTTGTGTTCATGTTGCCATGGCGACAACTGAAGTGAGAATGAGCAATGGTGGTTAAGAGTTTTCTTCAGCAGGTATAAAACACCTTTTTTACTGTGGCTTTGGATTCTGTGCATGTTATGGTCATAATTACGTTTAGTTCTTGTTTTTGCAAGAGTTTTATTCAGTCACATGACTGCATGACCCGGAAGTTAAGCGAAGTCACCACGCCTTATTAAAATATCATGACAAATTTGTGCGTCATATCGGTTTTATTCACTAAATAAAGGAATTGAAAAAGGATGGTTACCTCTACTACCGCCTCTGAGTATCAACAACTATGACCAACAAACTACAAAATCGTAAAGACTTTTGTCAGCAGTCTGAGATACTACCTCTCATCACTTCTATAAACAATGGGAGCCCGTCTCTGACAATGTGACGAGAAGAAAAAAGATCTGTTAATCATCGTATCTGAGAATTATAAACCTTCTCCAGATCATTCATTATTTTTTCACAAGTTTTCTCATTATTATTGGCTATTTCAGCTTTGATATGAGAAAGTTTCACAGTATTTCGAAGATTTTAGGTCCCTATTATGAGAGTTACTCATTAATTTATGATATTAAGTCATTATTACGAGAGTCACTCATTAATTCACGATATTAAGTCATTATTACGAGAGTTAGTCATTAATTCATGATATTAAGTCATTATTATGAGAGTTACCCATTAATTCATGATATTAAGTCATTATTATGAGAGTTACTCATTAATTCATGATATTAAGTCATTAATATGACAGTTACTCATTAGTTTATGATATAAAGGCATTATTATGAGTTACTAATTAATTCACGATATTGAGTCATTGTGAGAATTACTCATTAACTTATGATATTAAGTCATTATTATGAGAGTTAACTATTAATTCATATTAAGTCATAATTATGAGTTACTCATTAATTCATGATATACGGTCATTATTACGAGTTAGTCATTAATTCATGTTATACGTTCATAATTATGAGAGTTACTCATTAATTTATGATATAAAGTTATTAGTATGAGTCACTCATTAATTTATGATATAAAGTTATTAGTATGAGAGTTACCCATTAATTCATATTAAGTCATTATTACGAGTTATTCATTAATTCATGATATTAAGTCATTATCATGAGTTACTCATAAATTCATTATTACAAGAGTCACTAATTTATTATTTATTTATAATTTAGACGAGAGAGACGCTTTTTGTTTTGACATTCTCATTTATTTGAGAAGATTCTCGTTATTTTCAGAAAGTTTATTATAAAGACAAAGTTTCTCATTACTATGATAAAGTTTCTTGTTATTTAGTTTTTTCCAACAAACGAGCTAGATGTAGAAAATCCCACCTCCCTCCTTCGTCCCTCGTCCCTCTGGATTGTTAATGTCCCTCGCTCGCCCTCTCTCCTCGTGGAACAAAGTTGAGACTGTACTGGCCTTTGTGAAACATTATCTCTTTCCCATCACGTACACACACACACACGCACACACACACACACACACACGCACACACACACACGTTGACCTGCCTCTCCCCTCTCGCTGTTTTGTTCGGACGGCGCACACACGGGGAGAGGATCACTACTTCTCCGCGGTGACAGAGGCTCATATTTCTTGCTTTTGATCTTCACCTCCCTCTCCCTGCTCCAGAGTCAGAAAGAGAGAGAGCATCTTTCCTCTGTGTCTCTCGCCCCGGGTTGGCTGGTTGGTAACTGAAGCATGAAACCACCTCCTCCACCCCTGAGACTCTCAAAGCCACCGGGTCGCTGGGTAGAAAAAGCAATAAAAATTAAACTGTACACAGGAAGTGAAGAACCTTTTGGCCTTAATCACACGTTAGCAGACATGCCGTTATCGTGCGACATACATACATACATATGAAAACAAGGAAATCAAAGAGCCTCCAGACACAGCTGTGGACACACACGGCCTACAGCGGAACCAATATGCATCTGAAAATAATCCACGCCCCCTTCCATATTCTGTGGTCATGGTTGACGTGTCTGTTTTTACACCCAGAGAATTCTAAGAGATAAACATAAAGATTGTTTTCTTTATGCAGCATTCTCATTGGTGTAGAGCATACGATACAGGAAACCCTCAACATAAACCAATTCTACAGAGTAAGATTCTTCAGGTCAATATTTCTATAAACTGTGAATGGTTCTCTTTGTCACTTTGAGGATCTATCTGAAAATAATAACGAGAAACATTCTCCTCGTTATTAACTCTTTTTTGGGATGTTTCTCATTGTTTTCAAATATTAACTCATTGTTATGAGAGTTTCTCAAACTTCTTCAAACTATGCAGCACTAAGTCATTCTTATTGCATCAAGGTCCTGATTATTTTCATATATTTAGTAGTTATTAGGAGAACTTTCTCTTTATTTAGAGAATTTACGTGATTAAGAGAAAGATTCTCATTATCAAGAGGAAGTTTCTCTTGATTTTTGAGACAGTTTCTCATCTATTTCAGAAGGTTCCTCCTTATTTTGTGAAAGTAAGTCATTATTTATGTCATTTTAAGAACTTGGTATAAACAAAGTTTTTCATTATTAGGAGAAAGTTTTGAGTTATTTTATGAGGGTTTATAATGATAATATATTAAGTTGTTGTTATTAGATTGTTTCTTTTTTGAGTGATTAAGTCATTACTATCATAGAAGGTTTCTCATTTAATATATTAAGTAATTACTTCTAACGTTCTCATTATTCTTAAGAGGAATTCTTTCAAGATTTTTGATTGCCTTTCATTTTTTGTTTTGGATATATTGTAAGAAAACCTCATTATTATGAGAGTTTTCATGATTAGGCGAGTTTCCATTCAAGAAAATGCACAGTAACGCTCGGCTATGCTGCCAATAATGGTTTCAAAACTTTAAAAGAGATTTAAAAAAAAAAAAAAAGAGTTGGCAGGTGGAACTATAAAATCTGAATCATAAAAAAACTTTCTATCACTGCCCTTCTAGTATTATAAAGTAAATAAATATGTTCCCTTAAATCAGTTTGTCATGCTTTCTTACACTCTCCCTTAAGAAGGGCAAATAATAGTATTCTGATTAAACAATGCTTTTTATGCCTAAATAGTTTCCAGCTCTGCTTCTGAGCTCCAAAACAGATCACTTCATCGGTTATTAATGATGTTTAGAACGGTGCTTTCCATGCGGGTGCGACGCATTGAGGAGAGGTGACCCCAGCTCGCCGCCAGCCAAAGCTTTAACCTTTATTAATTAACCAGCAGCACAAAGCGGCGCGAAACCAGAGCCAGAAACCAGTAAAACCAACACCGGCAGAAACAGACGTCCACACACCGATGAAATCTGAGCCAGTGTGACAACTGATAGCTCTGTTTGTGCTCGAGACATACCTCAGCCAGAAGGCAAAACAACCGGCCCAGTGTGTGTGTGTGTGTGTGTGTGATTTACAAAGCACTGTGCTCCATTAGAAGAACTTAATGCCCCATGCAAAGAATGAAAAACACCAAATTGATGAAAGGAGTTCATGCTGTGTGTGTGTGTGTGTGTGTGTGTGTGATTCTTGCCCATTGCTTCACAAAAACAAAATGACTTTGTTCCCGCGTTGCAAACAATATGACCTCAATGGCTGGTGTGTGTGGGCTCTAACAGCCCGCCGTGATAAGGAGAGCCCAGAATAACACTCCGACATCAGCAACCCTCCCTCCTGTCACTCACTATCGATTTATCCTCTCTCTCTCTCTCTCTCACACACACACACACACACACACACACACACACACACACACACACACACACACACACACCCCCCCCCACAGTATCTGCAGTGTTTACATATATTCATGTTTGCATTATCAACAGTATTTATCCACATAGACGAGCAGAAGTTTGATGATGAAGGCCTCAGGATGCTCAAAAAAAATTCATGCATGAATCTTCCAACAGCAATTCCAAAGGTGGAGTTTAGGAATATCCTATGATTTTTTTATAGACACCACACAACTTTTTTTCTCCAGCCTCTTTTCCCCCCCTTGCCTTTTTGTTGTTGCTATATTGTCCTTCCTCCATTTCTTCTTTTCATCTTCATCATGTCATTTTCATTCCTTTCTCCTTTTCCTCCTTTCCCTGTCTTCAGCTTCTCCCTGTACTTTCCTTCATGTCCCTCTTGATCTTGTCCTTGTTTTTCTCCTCGCTCTTCATCAGGCCCATCACATCGTTCTTTTACACGTTGTTCTTTCCTTGTGTTCTTTTCCTTCTTATCATCCATCTGCTTTTTCTTCTCGTCCCTCATGTCCTCATTTTTCTTTTACTAAATCTCTGCATCATTGTTCTGATCTTTCTAATGTCCTCTTGTAGGCCTCGTACTTCCTGTTCCTCTTCTCCTGCTTCCGGTCCCTCTCCTCGTACTTTTTCTGTTTTTTGCAATTATTCCTCTTTTCCTTCTCGTCTTTCTGGGCCTCATTCTCCTTGTCCATCTCCTTCTTGTCTGTCTTCTAATTCTATTCCTTCTGCTTGTCCATCCTTTTCTCTGTCTTTAAGTTTGACTTGTCTTTCTTCCGTCTAGCTCTTGTCCTTCCTTTAGCTGTACTCCTTTCCCCCCTCATCTTGTTATCCTTCTAGATGTTCTCATCATTGTTCTTCATCGTTGTTCTTCATATTTCTTCGTGAATCGATTCCATCGAGAGGTTTGTTGAAGAACCTCTGAACAAACCTCTCGTTCCTCCGGGGAACCCGTTCTCAAAAAAAAGTCCGACCACCATCAGAGTATTTTAAGTTTAGAAAAGTCCTCTACTTTTATTTAATGGTTTTTAATCTTCTTACTCTGGGAATATGTGGAATATTCCTTTACACAGCACTTGTACCTTCAGTTTTTGTTCTTGATGAAATAAAGGAAACGGAGGTTAATCTGTTATGTAATGCAGGGTAAGAACTCCACAGTAAGTGGATGTAAGCGGTTGCTGTTTTTTTACGGTTGCTGAGAAGACGAAGTATGCAGAAGCCCAGTGGGAGTTTGCTTTCCTTTTTTTCTGAGCATTTAATTTTTCTTTTCTTTTCTTTTCCCAGAGAGCAACACCAAGGGAGAGAGAGGGGGGGGAGAGAGGGTAGAGGGGAGAGTGGAGAGAGAGGTATTAGAGGAATGTCAATATGATTTGAGAGGGAGAGGAGTGTGTGTTCGCTGTGCGTTCAACAACAATAGCTATCAAGCCGTGTTGTTTCATGTGCATTCACATGATCCATTATTGCCCCTGACATGTACCGCTGTGTGCGGGTGTGAGAGAGGACAGGGTGATTGAGACGAAGAGACAGAGGAGGAAGAGGGGGGTGAGGATGAAGAGACAGAGACAGAAATACCCCTCGGATGGGGCATGTTCCGAGAGAACAAACAGATAGAGGTGAGAGGCTGATTAAAAGAGTCAAAAATAGCTAAAGAGTAGCAGAGGAGATAAAAAACCTGACCCTGCTCCGCGTTAACGGGGAGGGACCCGAACATTTCAAGCTTAATAAACTTCTGTGTGGTCAGCTTAAAAAGACTCCAAAGCAACACAGCACTTCGTTAATAATTACCCATCCTTCCATCACGTCCATCTCCCAGAGACACAAAAATAACCAGGCCGAGAGACAACATGCGTTCCCACTGAGACTCCAGGACTTTTCAAGGAGGTTCCAGAAATAAGTCCAACATCTTATGCTCCTCTCCTCCTCGGTTATAACCGCCTCAGGATTGCGCTAAAAACAACGGGACGGAATTCCAATAAACACAGGAGGATGAGGCACGGGCAAGAAATGATTAAACTTTATTACAGATCCGGATGAAGGAGGGGATCAAGGGTTTTAAAATTTCTATAACATTAAAAGATCGCGTTCCTGCAGTCTACAAGTCAGAGTGTCCGTGGACAAGATACAGGACCCCAATTAGATCCCAATGAAAGTTCCGTGAGTTTCACTGCGGAATGAATGGGCAAATGCTGGATCATGCTAGTAAATGCTTAAACTCAGGATCAGAATAAACTCACTCCATTAACACATAGATGTGACGAAGACCCTTTTACAACACATGTATCCGTTTGCACTGAACAAAAAAAAAAAACAGCGACAGAAAGCTACTCTGTTACGTGATTTTAAATTACACGTCTCGGTTCTGTCATACAACGGTTTGTTTGGGCCGGAATTTGACTTTTTACTTTGATCCGGAGGTATGAGACCATCCCCAGACCAAGACCTGGACTTTCGTTCAACTAAAAGAAGTAAATTCTGTCCGTCTCAAACTCAGTTGTTACTTAGCAGGAAACTACTGATATATATAATAATAATACAATAGTAGACGGAATTGAAATAAACTTTGGAGAAGGTTTGGGCAAGTCATTATGCAAAAAATAATGCAAGATAGACTTTGTACAAGATTGTTCTTTACTTTGCGTACTTTGTTCCCCAGCCCCTGCAGTCTCCATGTCAAAGTGTCTTTGGACGAGATACTGAACTCCATTTGGTTCCTAATGGATGTTCCATCGGTGAATGGGTTTGAGTGATTGCTTGCATGGTAACCTCTTTCACCGCTGGATGAAAGGCTGAATGCTGCTCTGTGTTGTCAAGCATCCAGAGTGGTTGAGTAGACTAGAAAGCCCTAAAAACAGTCCATTTATTCAAAGAATGTGCCACGGCGCATCAGCAAAGCTCCTTCAACAACAACTTTTTTTGCACTGAATTTAAGAAACAGTGACACCGTTCTACGCAGCTATTGGATTGAAATTGAATATCATTGTTCTGCTAGAAAAAGAAGAGAAAAAAAAAAGAGTCTTGAGGTACAAAGCCTCGTTTGGTAAAGACTTCAGATGTCATTTCAGTTTGAAAGGACCAAATTGGCGGATGTGAAATCTCCCCGGACAAAGTTCTTGATAAAACAGCTGGAGTTTAGTCCGAATGACATAGGTGGTCTCAATCCGGATCAAACTAAACCGTGGTTCCGTCTGTTCACAGTCTGACGGTACTCTTTCGGAAGGTTTGTATGGTCTACCCATTACCTACAGTTACAGCGGGCTACCGTCTCCAATAAACAAATGAAGAGAAAAAAGAAAGAGACAGCTCTACACAGGAATAACGTGGAGTAATAATGAGGTCAGATGAAGAAATCAAAAGGTCAACTGGAAGAAAAAAATGCTGAAAACGTTTTATTTGTTTTCCTGCGAGAATAAGAGAGGATTACAAGAGGAGGAAAAGACGTATGCCCGTCTACAGGCCAATAAATCATCAAGTAAAGGGAGAAGCAACCCCAATAGATGATGACCATAATGATGTAGATATGTCAGCAAAGTTGCTAAAGTGAGCCTGAATCCAAACTAACTGGACTAAAACCAACAATGGAACAAAAACCCAGAATTTGGGCTTTCAGGTGTGAA
Source organism: Lophius piscatorius (assembly GCA_009660295.1). NCBI lineage: Eukaryota > Metazoa > Chordata > Actinopteri > Lophiiformes > Lophiidae > Lophius > Lophius piscatorius. The sequence continues at coordinate 33,265 of VRLP01003125.1, forward strand.
AGCGCCGTTATCCTCCCTCCACATATGTAAACAAATAAACATCTTCCCAACAACATATCCGTTAACAACCAGAAACTTTGAAGAATTGTCTACTGCGTCATGAAGACATCGGCAAGATGGCAGTGAAGAATGAAAAGTTTTCATAAGAATAACAACAAAAATGGCGAATAGAGTGTGAAAGGGGAATATGTAAAGATGTACTGTGTGGTCATTCAATGGGTCGCACTATGTCACCTTTTTTGTCTTGGTTGCGTTTGTAGACGTCAGTTGTAGTTTGCGTGATTTGTGGTTGTGTAAAATTGCCTTTTTGTTGAATAAAACAGATGTTATAAAATTAAGAAATGATTTTGTATAATTCTGTGAACCTGCGATGTGCAGTACATTTGGGTTTTGGACTTTTTAGCTTACATTACTCAACAATTTGGCAAATTATTATCATATAAACTATGCAGAAACATCTTTTATCAGGTCCTGATTGCAGTTTAACCGTCTCTGGAACTCCTTTGGACATCAAAGATCTCGATGGCCTCTGGGGGTCCATTAGATCAATGATCCACATACATTGTAGGGTAAGGTCAAAAACTACGGAAATTTTGTTGCAAATGACATCAATCAGTAGGTGGAGGCGATTAAAGTATCTTAATATCCGGAATGAATTCTGCTGCAGCTTTAATGTTGACCAGTAACCAAATCAACATCTGGACCAGAATGACCCTCGTTCTCCTCATCCTGATGTAAAGTGACATCAGTGACATTCAGGCTTTCCTTCAGGGAAGAATTAAAAACAACCAAAATTATAATTTTGGTGCAAAACTTGTCAATAAAATTCAATACACCTGCTTTTATTCCTAAGTGCAGCCTGTAAAGATGCTTCAACTTAAAAATTGAGTTATCTTTGTGTCTTATTGCAGGTTATTTTGTCTTTAAAGTAAACTTTTGTTAATTATTCGATATATATGTAGTTATGTTTTTCAGGTGTTGTTTTTGCTTTAATGGTGAATTTTAAATGCTAGAGACTCCAAACCTGACTTCGGATGAGTTTTAATTTGAAAGGTCAGTGCTCCATGGAAGCTGTGTGAACAAGCAGGTGATGGATGCAGCAGGCCTGCCTGCACGCACACACACTCTCTCTCTCTCACTCACACACAGACATTTATACATAACAGGCATTTAAAACGCACTGTAAAATCTGTGTTTATGCACAAAATACACATTAAAGCTGCATTTCTCCCCCACGCACAGAAGAAATCTGACTTTCTCACACACACACACACACACACGCACACAAACACGCACACACACAGGAAGCTTTCAAATTCAGCAAGAGGCTTGTTTGCATTTCATTTGTGTGCTGTCAGTGTCACTTCCACCAGACTCCTGAGTCGATACAGTAAAAACAAAATGAGGAATCACATTACAAGACAGAAAAACGTAAATTGAGATTCTCTTTCTAGTAGGAATCCTGCAGGAACTTCACTGAATTAAGATATAAAAGACCCTATGATACTAATATATTAACACAAAATGTTAACAATGACATCCATGTCAATTTAAATTTGTGCCATAAAGCAAAAGTAAAGATCGAGAAGCTCTACGGATGAGGAAGTTATTTTTGGAGGGAATCCTGCAGAAACAGCGATATCAAACACGATATCAAATCAACAACTGTGATGTCCAGGTTACTGAGAATACATTTTATTTCTAAGAAAAATTGGAATGCTATTAATTAGATCTAAGAAATCACAATTAGGAGTGAATAAAATGTCAAGAAGGATGAACTTTGTGTTTAAATGTACTACACACCAATCTCTCAAATTGAATTTACTTAATCCAGATGTGAACAATTTCCACCTAACTGCGGTGTAATTTATAATCATTATTATGATGGAAAATAAATGTCCTGAGTGCGACAAACATAACTGTTGGAGCATTTTCTCATAGATATGAATTATGAGCGTCCAGCTTAATAAACCGAGCGACATAAATTCAACAAAAGGCTATTTCTTTTGATTCATACAACTCTGTTCATTCTCTTCCTTACTAATCTAGAACAAGGAACTTAATTCACTGTTTCCTTGTACCAAGACCTACACAGTAGTGATGGTCAAACTCATTTTCATTTTAAGTTACACCTGCTCATGTGGACTGAGTTTTAAAAAGTAGCCTATGTTAATTAAATTGAATAGAATGATTTCATTAATAAGTACATTAACTGAATTAAATAGCTGGCAGGGTTCATCTTTCCTTTGGAGTGTTCAGAGGAAAAAATCACACTCAATGTAGTTAAATGTGAAAAAGAAGCTTGTGAACATGATCTTTTGAAAAGCACTTTTTCAGCTTGAGGAACATCGACTCAGTCCTCACTTATTAAAAATAAGTAGAGTATTAGTGATCTTGACCGACCTGGCGCTGGTGCAGTCCTGGTACAGGATCTCGAAGTCCTTCCTGGAGATGAGCTTGCAGCGGTTCACGCCGGGCTGGATGGCACCGAGTCCCCGCAGCACGCGCACCTGCTCCACGGTGCAGACCACCGGAGAGATGTCCAGCCTCTTCAGCTTGGTGTAGACGGTGTGCAGCCCCCCGACCAGGTGCTTCAGGAACAGATCGAACACCTGCGGCAGGCAGATGAGCTCCTGGCCGTCCACGCTGAAGCTGGCCACTTTCACGCCGTGCACCTCCACCAGCTTACACTCGCTGCAGAGACCGGGGCTGGATGTCTGCGCTAGACCGGGAGAACCGGGGGTTAGACCGGCTGTGTTCAGGGAGCTCAGCCCACTTAGAGGTCCCAGAGCCGGGCTGCCTCCGGGCAGGAAGGCGCTGAGCATGCTGCTGGTGAGCCGTGGGGAAGGGGACAGAGAGTGGGAGTAGGTGTGGGAATTTGTGTGCGCAGGGCTGGAAGAGGAGGTGTGGAGCGGGTCCGGAGCCGAGCGGTAGAGAGTGGTCGGAGTTGGGGCGCCTGAGCCCGGCGAGAGGAGAGGAGGGGAGCCTGGGAGCGACATGGAGGTGGTGGTGGGCACACTCCTTCTCTCTCACACACTTATTTCTCTCTCTCTCTAGTTGGGAAAACACTTTCTCCCTTCTTTTCCTAAGTTCCCTCCACCCCTTTTCGTCGAACTCCTATCTCTGTCCTGCTCTCCGCGCGTGAGTGTGGACTGTCCTATCTGTTTGTAAAAGCACACTGGATCGGACTTCAGGTCCGCGTTAGCATTTGTCCCGCCCTCTATATGGATAAGTGACAGCTAATAGAGCCAATCAAATAAGTTGTTGTGCTGAGGATGTGATTGGTTGGAAGAAAGTGGGAGGAGTTATACACCTCACTTATGTGTGTAAGCGCGTGTGTGAGTGCGGAGGTTAGCGGCCAGATCCCTCAGTTATGCCGTTTCATAAACTTTCTCACGAGCTGCAAACGGAAAGTTTTCATTTTTTTTACTTCTTTTTCAGCCTTTGTTCCGTGCACGCGCGTGTGTGCGTACCCTGCGTAAGTGCGCGTCCAGTAATGGCTCACATGCGAGCTCTGGTGGCTGGATGGACTCATTATCTTTCACACTGACCCCATCAGTGACCATTGATGAAAGGAGGGAGGAGGAAAGGAAAAAGAGGATGAAGGGAAGAGATTAATTTCTGAAAAAGAAGTTAGAGTGAAAGTAAAAATTAGAGGTCACGTGTTCATGGTTTATATCAGTGGAATGGGATTAAAAGGGCAGGCTAGAGAAGAATAACCAGAGATCATCATGTAGAACCAGAGAGAATTAATTATTACTGTGTGTGTGTGTGTGTGTGTGTGTGTGTGTGTGTCTGTGTGTGCGTGAAATTGTTTAAGCAGTGAAATTGGATTGAGTGGTGTGGATTGCAGACAGACATGGTTTTATAATCCTGTGTAATCTCATTTTACTTACGACCCCTGACTGAATGAAACAGAAATAATTGAGAAAGAATGAAAAAGATGGTGATACCAAGAAAGAGAAAGTTTTTTTTAACCAAACTAAACGGGCACCTCCACCATGGCAAAATAACCCTTTCAAAAATCTGTTTAGCTTTTCAGACCCAGCCACCTGAGCAGACGACGTCTTCGGATGTACCAAATTAAGGTGCACTTCTGTTAAAACGCATTTGACCCCTTTCTGAGTAAACGGAAAATACATGTTCTTCATGATAACTGTATCTATTGATCCGAAAAGTTTATCTAATATAACTGAGTCCATTTGGGAAAAGACTCCTCCCCCTCAGAAACTACATCCTAAAAAAATCCAAAAACTACATTAATAACGGGTTCCAGCTGGACCCATACCACGCTAACCGGATCACTACCAGCCCCGTTCAGTCAAATCATCACTTCAATAGACCATCTTCAGAAGCAGGAAGTTGGTCTCACCCATAGCACACTATGCCAGAACCAACAGAAATTCCAGAAAGTAGTTGAAATCCATCAGTGTGGGAAGGGGTCCAAAGCTGTTTTGAATACTGCATTCACTCCCAACACGACACGACCTGCAACAAGACCTTTGTGAATTTGCATTATTCGTGTCGGCCATTCCTGTCACTTACGTAGCTCCTGCGAATTTGCGTCCACTTGCAGCTTTGTATTGATTTTGTATATAATCATGTGACGTAGTTAGATGGGTTCTTTATTAAATCCTGCTAAATAGAAAAGAAAATGGAAGAACTACTTTGTAACTGCTGTTGTAAATTGGTACCGCACAAAGCAGTAATGGCAAAGGACTTTGGGTAAACCTTAAAGGAACAATAATAATAATAATAATACATTTAATTTATAATGCACTTTACATTTGGATCAAATCTCAAAGTGCTAAAACAGAACAAAAACAGAACAGAGTATTTGTGTTGGGGTAACGTGACTGTGAATGTCTACGGACAAAACAGAGCTAACTCTCGTAAACTGCATATTTATGTGTTTTATTGCAGTACAGTTAGGTAACTAATAACGTGATGCCATCTTTCCAGAGAGAGCATGTGCAGTTTTTCCACAAGATATGATCGCTCTGCTATTTTAGTTTTTGCCACAAACATAGAGGCAGATCTCAATAAACCTGGCAGTCACCGCGAACCCGACCAGCTGTGAGAGGTTCATTTAAGCATTAGAGATCACACAGAGGTCACAATCAAACCAAACAAAAGATCTGTTTTTCCTTTTTGTGAACACAGCATAAAAGGCTCAAGGACTCCCCAGATTCACAGTGAGACACTTTATCTACATATGGAGGAGAACTGGAACAATGGTGAACTTTCACAGAAGTGGACCACCTTCCAGAATTCCTCCAAGCGCACGGCGAAGGCTCATTCATGAAGTTTTAGAAGATCCAAAGCAAACCGAGCACATAGTTACAGAGGCTTAAAATTTAATGATAAACGCATGATGGGGTCTAAAATCACATTTTAGGACTTTATCTGCGGACCCCATACATGTCATGTCATGTGAAATCAGAAAAGTGTGACATTTTGGCTAACATGAAGAAAATCATCTTTTCAACCACTGCTGGTCTCATTCTGTGAAATTGACTTTTGTGGTTTAGACATTTATTTGTCTGACTTTTCTGTTGGTTGTTTCCCAGCATATACGCAGTTGTCAAGTTATTAGCAAGTCCGGGAGTTCCTCCTCTTCATGGTTGAATGGCATCAGTTCTCTTCCCCGCTGTCATTCTTGTGGGTTTCAGAAGTCAAGGGAGGAACAACACACTGGATGTTAGTTATGTTAGGAAGTATATTTCCTGTAATTTCAACCAAAACACAGATTGTTTTCAGTCTGAAGTAAGTCAGGTTATGCCCGACTGTGAATTATCTGCTTCAAAGTTAGTCCACCACAGCAGGAGGTTATGGTTTCAGCTGCAGCTCTCTGCACAAATAGTAAATACTTGAAGGATGTTCATGAAAAATGGTCGGAGGATTAAATCTGGATAAAGAGTGGAAACCAAGAATTTCTATGACATGTTAAAGGACTTTGTCAGCATTTTTACCAACTACGTAGGGGGCTTTCTCACTTACCTCATTTGGTAGGACTTCTGTAATTGTCACTCTGATCCAGACCAAAATTCATGAGTTAGGATTAACAAAACCTCCCCCAGACCAAACAACTGGATCAAACAGAGGGGGGTCTCGGTTTCACCGGGAACCAACGAATGAATAAGAAAATGAAAGCAGAGGAAAATAAGTCATAATAGCACATGGAGAGAGGAAGAAACAAGGCATTTAATGGATATGAGCCAAAGGAGAATTCAAAAGTCAAAGGTAAAAAAAGAACACAGAAATGCCTCTGTGAATATTTTGACTTCCTGATTTATATATCAGGAAGTTGGCGTTGTAATGAAAAGTTCTTTAGTGTGCTTGCAAAAAAAAGTTCAACGTGAATTCAAACCAGATTACACGTAACCAATGTAAGAAAAACAACAAAACTTGGTTCCAACTATTTGGCGCCAAGTCGCCTCTGATCTTCTTCTTCTTTGGTCTGTTCCCTTTAAGGGTCTCCACAGCGGATCATCTGTTTCTGCATTTGAAGAAACATGGCAGAAGAGTGGGTCAAGTGGCAAAGAAGGAACCAAAATTTCTGCAGTATCCATTTATTTATTTATAATCCTACTTCAGATAGTCGTGATATAGATTAGTGTTATAAGGTGAGATTGGTATTTTGATTACAGTTGATTTAATTGGTGACTGTCGGCCGTGGGGGGGGGGCACATGCTCTGCTGAGCGCCTCGTCTAGTTTGTCATAATTCATATCCTGATTAATCGGTTCTAAAGAAGTGTAAAGTATAGCAGTATGTCTGTTTCCCCCCACCAGTACGGCCCTTTTTTGTTAAATTTAAGTTAATCGGAACGGACTGAATTTATAAAGCACCTTCATTGTGTTGTTGATGAGCCAAAGCCATTATGAAGGCCAGTCGGCGGAGGCTGGGGGGGTTTGGATGGATCACTGGGAGGAGGGCAATAATAAGAGTGGCTCAGGAAGGTGCCAGGAAGAGAGAGTCTCTTTACAACAGGTGTTCTGTGTTGAAGTGATTGCTGTCTTTCCCTCACTGGCAGAAGAGTGCGAGACCTGCAGGAAACACAATTGGTGGCTGACTGAACTGATCTCCACTCCAACCCTCAAATAGCTTGAGACAATATAGACTGTGAACAATATTTTTGCTGTTCTTGTTAAATATTGCCTGTTAACGGTAAACGGTACTGTCAGATCATCAATTTGAGCTTGGAATAGCCTTTCTCCACTTTTGCATCAATATTCTAGCAACATTCTGAAGTGTGGCGGTCAGAAAAGTGATGGGCGCTCTCAGTCCAATTCCAACTATTATATTCTCATCCCCAAAGAGTCGGGATGTTATGGAAACGCCATCGCCGCCACATCCGCCAACGCAGATCCTTTGGGTTCACACTATTGTTCATAAACTATAATAATATAATATATCTTAGTGTGAAGAAGAACTGGATTGGTTTTGGGAAAGGTCAGTTGTATGTTTCCAGCACTAGGGGGAGCTTAGTCTCCAAATGTTTTTGGACATAATTTCTGAACCCGAGGTCCGACTTAGTCCAAATTTGGTGCGAATGAATAGACTCAGGGAGATCTCTGTTGTGTACATTGTGTTTTACTTTGATAATTCATATTTTACTCAGTAAGGGGAGCTTTTTTAAAAAAAACAGTTTTTAGGACATGATTTCCTAACAGTTTGTCTGATTTAGTTCAAATTCGAAAGGAATGAATTGAAGATGAGAAAATCGATGAATGGACTCATGGAGATCTCTTTTGTATATGTCTTACTTTACTCTAAAAGTTCACATTTTACTCAATAGAAGGAGCTGTTTGTTTGTTTTTCGAAAAACAATGTTTTCCGGACATTCCTCGAAAAACTATTTAAGGGATCCCCTTCAAACTTTACATGCCCATAGACTTTAGTGCAAGGAAGAACTGGAAGGATTTAGGGAAAGCTCGGTTGTATATTTCTTTTGTAGGGGGAGCTTTACCTCCAAAAGTTTTTGGACCGTAATTTCTCAATCAATCTGATTTGATCTAATTTGATTGATCTGATTTAGTCCATCTTGATCTCAGGACTCAATCAATCCGGTTTATCATCTGTACAGCGGTTATTGCAGCTGATTGAAAAACAGCAGTATGACATCACCCGTGGAGTAAATGCTAGGTCTTCTTGTTCCCTTGCTGTAGAACAAATCCAAAACATGACATGAGTCATTTTATGGGCTTAAAAACAGAGAAATGACCTTTTGTGTGTACTCCTCTCTCTCTCAAGGGATCTCAAACATTTTGCAGACAAGTTTTTCCATTATTGTCATCTCTCCTTCTCTCACACTCTTCCTCCTATCCTTCTCAGTCTCTCTACGAGTTAATTCCTCTTCCTCTCCCTCTCCACAACCCAAAGTCCAAGTTCATATCGGTCATTATAACCCCGCCGAGAGATATTCACCTCCACCAAGACCCCATCTCTCTCTGTCTCCCTCCCTGAGTCCAGCTCCAGTCTGATCATTATTAGTCCTGAGAGGCGAATTATTGCCCTCATGTCTGACTCCCTCTTTATCTCTCTAGTCTTTGTCTCAAGGAGGTTTTGTTGTTCACCCGAGTCCATTAGTTTATTTGTTTGTCAGCAGGATCGCTCATAAACTCTTGGAAACATGATGCACTGGCCAGGAAAGTCTCAGATAGAGGATCAGATCCAGGATTCTTAGGATAACTTTCCTTCACATTGACGTTCACATGCCCTCACTAAAATATTTAACCCTTTTGTCTCACTGGATTTTCTTCATTTTTGTTTGTCATGTCCTAATATTTCAATATATCACTGAGTAAACAAGATTCAAGCCCAAAGCACGCTCAATAAATCAAATTTACAAAACCACAAGATTGTAAAAATGTCACAATACAGTAGAGTCTAAAATATTTTTTCATCCTCTTTCCTCTTTGCCCTTCTTTATTTACCTCACATTGAGTGCTGTGGGTGGCAAAGTGGCTCAACAGTGAACGTGCAATTTTCACCATTTCCAGGTGTTGAATTTTAACTATCTTCTCCTGGACTTTTCCCTCGATCAACATTAAATCTTGTTATCAAAATGTTAAAACCAGAAGGATTAAAAGTTAACGGTCTGGATAGTAGACGGCGGCGAATTGATGTCTCGCTAGAAAACACAAAACTGTTATAGCTCTTTGTTGGTTATGCTCCGATCCACCCCAAACTTCACACGTTGGATAAAGGTCCCACCTCAAAGAATTCTGATTTAAAAAAAAAAAAAGTATGTTTTGACAGAGTCCCATATTAGCAAAAGAAAATTATAAATTTATATTTTCTAATCTTTGAGAAAATGGTTTTGTAGCCCTTTTAGCCCCAAAACTGAAAATTTGGTAAAGTCAAAAGATGTTGTAGATGGTCCATGTTGAAGAATGTGAATCTTCATCCATTAGTGTGGCTGCGGCGTTGGGGCAAATTTCGGACCAACAGGAAGTTGATATTGAGAGGTTAAATCTGCATGGAAATGAACGGGAGTTGGTTCACATGCAGTAGGTCATAAGTCCAGCGATTGTATTAAGATATCAGGAAAGGGCATAATGGTTCTACATCGCCACCTGCGATATTCTTTTCTTAAAAAAGCCACTCCAGTGTGTTTCACCTAGAAGTATGAAACTTGGTAAACTTGTCGACCTAACACGATCTACAAAAATCGCGTCTGATGCTATTACCTAAAAACAATAGGAAGTCCGACGTTTTGAATTTTGTATCAATTCTTTAGCAATTTTTTTAGCAAATTTTCTGGTCCTAGGGATTGGATTCAATCAACCAGAAATTTGGTCGAAAATAATCTGGAAGAATCAAGGATGAAAAGTTATTAAAGGGATTTCCATAACTTGAACGGTGTGGCCATGGTGGCGCCAGCCACCTGCTGGCGAAAGGAAGTAAGCCTCAGGTGGCGATTATTATTGGGAAATGTATCCACTCGTTTCCATATGGAGTGTGAGTAACGGATGTCGGTAACTATTTTGACATGCAGGTGATGGCAAACCCAATTGCGGCTGGCGCACGCCCAAACATGCAACCGTAGCGAGATCCCATAAACACAGCTTAATGTTTTACTATTTTGCGTATTATCTGAACAACTTGCTCAAAATTTGGCATTTTGGCCAGGTTTTAAAGCCCATTACGATCTTTCAGTGAACCAAAATCAGAATAGTTTAGTGTCCAGTAACTCAGATGAGCCTACTACTGGGAAAAATCAGAGTCTTGGCAGCTGTGGCACAAACTCTTATATGCTACCGATGATTGTTCCATTGGTGTGAGAGATTACGTAAAAAGGTTAACTGTCCTGATGAGCCGGAGCTTGAATGTCAGTGTGAATGCTGGCTTGTGTTGCAAAGAGCTTTGAGTGGTCAAGAAGAACGTACGGACCTATGAATGTACAAACATGTGAACAAATGGATGTAAGAACGTATCGCCCTATGAATGTGGGGACATATGGGTCTAAAACAGGGATCTGTAAATGTACAGATATAAACATCTACAGACCTTAGAGCGTAGAGACAGAAGCACTAAAAGACGTACGAATGTACAGATATATGGATGTAGGGACTCAAGCGCATACAGACCTATAAATGTTTGGATGTATAAATGTGCACACCTATGAAAACGCAGACCTATGAATAGATCTCCGTTTACACTTTTATATTTATTATGTGGTAATGGATTTATCCTGCTGTGCAGTATTCCAGTTACTTTATCTACAGACTACAAATATTCTTCTATATTCTATATCTATTACTGTTACTGCCCTTTTTACCCGATGTATTTATATTGTTCTGCTGTGTACCGATCTGGTGGAAAGTCTAAATGACAATAACGTTAATCTTAAATCTATGATTGCTCAGACGTATGAGCATACGGACTTAAGAACATGTGAAAGAATGAACGTAGGGACCTATAAATGTTTGCATGTATGAACATACTAACCTATGAATGTGTAGACCTATGAAAGTATGAAAGTATTGACCTATGAACGAATGAATTTGTGGACATATGAATGTATGAAAGTATGGACCTATGAATGTATGGACCTATGGAAGTACAGACTTATGAACGTACGGACATAAGAACATGTGAACGAATGAACGCAGGGACCCATAAATGTTTGCAAGTATAAACATACTGACCTACGAATGTATAGACTTATGAACATATGACTGTATGGCAAAATGAACGAATGAATGTATGGACCTATGAATATATGGACCTACACCTGAATCAATGTACAGCTGAATCGGACCTAAAAAAGTACAAATGTACGGACCTATGAACGTACAGTCACATGAACATAAGGACTAATGGAAGTACGGCCGGTGAATGTACAGACTTAAGAACCTACGTACTTGTATGTATGGGCCGATGAATGTACCTACCAATGAATGTATGGATGGACCTATGAACGTATGAATGTATGGACCAATGAACGTATGAATATAGGGACCTATGATTGTTCAGATTGATGAATTTATGGACCCATGACCGTCTAGGCCTCTGAACGTACGGTCCTTTGAACTTAGACTTAAAATAATATTAACGTACGGACCTATGAACGTACTGATCTATGAACGTACGGACCTATGAACGTATGGACCTATGAACGTACTGATCTATGAACGTATGGACCTATGAACGTACTGATCTATGAACGTATGGACCTATGAACGTACTGATCTATGAACGTATGGACCTATGAACGTACTGATCTATGAACGTATGGACCAATGGACCTACAGTCCTATGAATATACGGAAGTAAAACCATGAATGTAAGCACATAAGAACGTATGAAGCTATGAACACAAGACCTATAAATGTTGGGATGTATAAACATACAGGCCTAAGAACACATGAATAACGTCAAAGCAGCATGCACTTTTGTTCTGGGCATAAAAAGTTTCTCCCAAACTGAGAATATTTTAGATTTTTACTGATGTTTGTGACCCATAGATAGACTGTGCTGTATTAAATGTTCATCCCACTCGGCATGGGCACATAGGAGAAACTGGAGGATAAAAAAAAGTGGTGTGTTGAAGACAGGCCTTATAGTAAGAGAGGAACAAAGAGTATTTGAGACCTTACTATCTGGTGACATTTGTCTTTTAAGAATTTAATGTTTCTTTATTTCACTTTGCGACAGAAACATGAATGAGAAAATAGCCGCAGGATGTGTACGAGTTTAAAACCCCATCTCATAAAGGCTCTCATCCAAAGTGTATCTACATACAGATATCTCTCACACACACACACGCACACACGCACACACACCCTCACATACACACACACACACACACACCCATCATTGCCGCATCTGAGCGATCACTAGAGGCCATCCGGATTTATTTTGCTTTTTTAGACAAGCTTAAAGTCAAACCATCCATCTCACACACAATGGCCCCCAGCTTTCATTACAGCGTTGGTGCGAGCAGCGGATGACATGGCGTGCATGTAAGCAAGTTTTGTATTTGTGATGATATACAGTAATTCTGAGGTGACACTTATTTGTGTGTGTGTGTGTGTGTGTGTGTGTCTTTTCCCATCATCTTCGGTACCTCCAGCGATGATGATGGCGATGGCGGTTGAAGTTGTGTTCTTTAATAATCTAATTCAACAACATAATTACCAAGTGTCAAACTGCAGAGTGAGCGTCTCAGGGCCGAACGGAGTGACAGGGACGCTTCGCTTCCATATAGGATTTCGTTTTTGCGCAATAATCCGATTTATTTCAACTCAGTAGACACACAATGTTTGTGGTTCTCAGTAAGGTTCATCCTCAAATCAGGCGGAATTGTTCACTTGTTAACTACTCAGCCGTCTCAGTGCGTCAAGGACACATGCGTGGCTGACTTTGATCTTGTGATGGCTCAATGGCTGAGTCAGAGGATCTCCCGAGCTTCAGGTCTCGTTGGATGTTCCAGGCCTGTAGTGGTTGGTACCTACCAAAGTGGACAACAGGTAAATCAGTGATGGGGTCATGGGTGCCCAATGCTCATGATTGGTAAGGGGAGAGATGATAAACCTATGTTGTCCAATCCCAACGAGGAGCACCTGTAGCAAAAATTGCTGAAAAAGTTCTTGCCTGATCACACAATGCATTGCAGAACTGTTTTGGCTGCAAATGGGAGACCTACACAATATGGGGGCGGATGGTTTTAATGTTATAGCTAGCCAGTATATGAAACAGGTTTGAAATGACAACCCCTACAGCAGCAGAGACCTTTGGCACTCTATATACTCGGCTCTATCTGCCAAAACAATCAGAGCATGGTGACCTTACTCTGGTCTTTTACTGATTGCTGAATGTCCGGGTGTCTAGGGGAAAATGAACCCAAGAATATACGCCCCCCCCTCTTCTGTGAAAGAAACACACAATGTTTCTACTATTTCACTCTGTTATCAACCATGACCAAAATAAAAAAAACTGCTTTAGTCCTCTACACGCCAAAACAGTAGGAGCCTGGTGACTTTGTGCCCTGTTTGATTGTGACTAACTAACCAGAGGACCTCATGTGATTTATATATTATATTAACTGAACACGTCTGTGTTCAGTGCGGTGCATTTGTATGGGATAGGCAAAGTGTGTATTTTACTTTGAAGTACTGATAGTACAACCCCCAAGATATGACGTCAAGGGTCCGCGTAACATCCGCCGCACACGTGTGTTGTGTGTTTAAGTCTTCATGGTATCAGTAAACACCTCAATCGTAGTTGTAGTTTTAGTTTAACGGGCCTACTGGATGTTTGTATCAAACCTGATGAAAAGATGGAGAAATGTTCCTAACCTCATACTCTAATGATGTCATCCATCTCACCATCACGAGAGATTTCGCTCTTCTGCTGGCTCTGAACTTGTTCTTTCTGTGAATTAGTCTCCATGCTGTGTAGGAAGACGATAAGTCCCTTGAATTTTTAACCAAATAGTTGGGAATGAGGTGGAAAAAGCGGGCAGAGGAATCAAAAAAAAATTCCACCCCCAAAATGTTGATTCTGCTGTCACACAGGAGTTAGACTTTCACAAGACCTCTGGGATTGAGGGAATATGCTAGGTCATTTTTGTTGGAATTTTTACTTTTACACATTACAGGCGTGGTGCGTTCACTTGGATTAATGTCACAGATATCCCCCGCAGTTATTACAAATCATTACAGATCCCCCTGGTCATTCTAGTCCAGGGGGACGAGAATAACCAGTCCAGGGGGACTAGAATGACCCCTGGACGGATAGGGCTGAGGTCAATGCAAAACCATGAGTTGCCACGAGTAGACCTTATTAGTCGAATATCGGACGGCGGGAATGGCTTGAATTCAAGTTTCTTGCATCATTTGCCTCATTTGCTCGAGCAAATTACGTCTGATAAACAAAAACCTTGGTAAGTGAACAACATTATCCGCAAGTGGACACTAATGGCTCCAGTAAACATCCTCAACTTCAGCATCAATGTCCTACTGGTGTCCAACTGATAGGATGTTTGGAGAATCTCAACGCTGATGGTCTTTCGCATCACAGCATCACACAAATTTCTCGCTCAAGTTAAACTTGAGGTTCCACTTGCATTACCCCGGAGCAAATTTAAACCCACTCATGGTTTTGCATCGACTTTGTATGTTCTGTGCGAAGACGACACATATCATTGGGTGAGAACACAGAACATTCAGCTATACGGATCTTTCATTTTTACTTCACAAACGTTGATGTTGATGAGGTCATGGACTCCGTGGTTTCCTGCTGTCTGTACTTGTTGTTTCTTTTTCACTTAATCCGCTCCAAAGTTTCAAATCAGAAATAAACCTTGAGTAAGAAAAAGGGACAGACATTTAATGCAATAAAAAATGTTCTTGGGCAATATCCAGTCTGGAGTAATAAAGACAGAGCTCATTCCTGTTCCCTCTTCCTTCTCCACTCATCTCTTTTTTTTTTACTTGCGTCCCCCTTTGTCCTCCACCTCTCCTTCTCTCTCTGCCCTTCATCCCCCCTTCTCTTTATCACTCTGCTCATAAAACCTGCTCAGCCAGAAAGAACAGAATTTAGAGGAGGGGGAGGAGGATGAGAGAGTTAGAGGGGGGAGAAAGAGGGAGAAATGAATGGGGGAGAGAATAAGGGAGAATGGAGGGATGGAGATTGAAACTTGAGAGAAGAGAGAATTAAGGCCCCATCAGTGTGTGTGATACTCAAAGTACAGGGTGGAATAAATTGATTTAAACAGAATTCATTAGTGAATTCAATGACAGATGCAAAGTCGACAGGTTGGATCATAACCAAACTTTGGTGAACTTTGACTTGAAAAATACACTTCTTGACCTCTTTCAAAATGTTTTCACTATACTGACCTTTGAAGGAGACAAAAGCCTTCTGTGTTGAAAGAGTTAACGTGGCTCTGGTGCCTCTTTGACTCAATGACGTGGCCCTAGTGCATCTGTGACATAATGACGTGGTTCTAGTGCCTCTTTGATTCAATGATGTGGTTCTAGTGCGTCCGTGACATAATGACATGGCCCTAGTGCCTGTACGACTCAATGACGTGGCCCTAGTGCCTGTACGACTCAATGACGTGGTTCTAGTGCATTTGTGACATAATGACGTGGTTCTAGTGCCTCTTTGATTCAATGACGTGTTTCTAGTTCCTCTGTGACTAAATGACGTGGCTCTAGTGCCTTTGTGACTCAATGACGTGGCTCTAGTGCCTGTACGACTCAATGACGTGGCTCTAGTGCCTGTACGACTCAATGACGTGGTTCTAGTGTGTCCGTCACTAGAACCACGTCACTATGTCACATAGTGACGTGGTTCTAGTGCCTCTTTGACTCAATGACGTGTTTCTAGTGCCTCTGTGACTCAATGACATGGCTCTAGTGCCTTTACGACTCAATGACGTGGTTCTAGTGCCTCTGTGACTCAATGACGTGGCCCTAGTGCCTGTATGACTCAATGATGTGGTTCTAGTGCCTCTATGAAAGAATGACAATGATCTTGTGACATAATGACATGGCCCTAGTGCTTCTGTAACATAACGATGTGACTCAAGTGCCTCTATGAATAAATGACATGGTTGTAGTGCCTCTGTGATGTAATGTCATGACTAATGCTTCTACAATGTATTGACATAGCTTTAGTACCTTTAGGACATAATGACATGGCTCTAGTGGCTCTGTAATTTCATGACATGACTCTAATGCCTCTACGATGTGATGAATTGACTCTGACTAGTTCCCCTATTCCATAATGACGCGGCCCTTATGCGGTTAGCTCAAGCATTTCATTTGTTACTTAAAGAGTTAACTTCCAGCCGCCATAAAACCATGACATTCATAAATATGAAGAAGACTTTCCAGTTTTGGTCCGACCAAAGAAAGAGAAAAAGGGGGGAGGAATAAGGAAGGCAAGAGGGAGACATGAAAGATAAGAAGAAAATAAGTGAGAGCAGGTCTGAAGGTGACTCGTCATTGTCCTAATTCCTCTTTTAAAACAGCTAAAGAGGCCAAAAACACACATCTCTCCCCATTCCTCATCCTCCATCTTTCTCTCCCCTCCTCTCTCCATCTTCACCAAGAGGTTTCACCTGCTCCCTTTCCTCCACCTCTCTCTCTCTCCCCTGTTCATTCTCTTTCAGCATTTACCTCCCTTCATCCCTCCTCTCTCTCTGTTCCTGCCGTCTTTGCCAGCAGCCATTTCTTCAAACTCTGATTGATGATGGTCGCCGTCGGTTACCATTGTGTCCTGCTTTCTGTTTTTCACCAAATACTCCCCTTCTTTCTCTCGTCTCTCTCCCTCTCTCGCTCTCTAAAAACTTTTTATACTTTTTTTAAAAAACTGCTGATGTGAAAGTCAAATCGCTCGTGCCGGGTCCTAGATTCAAAGTAATGCAAGGATTTTCCCGTTACCTCTAACAAACACAGGTCGTAAGGACTTTTTAGGGTATGAATTTATATGAAAGTATGTAAAGATACATGGGAATCTCCAAAAAAAGGACAAATATATGAATAAAATTCCATTAAAAGATTATTAAAATCAGGCATCGTCTGGGTATTGTGTCCATTGCTGCGAGCCATCGGGTCTCCATGGAACCTTTTCTTAGAACCTATTCTTGGAGCAAAGTTAAACTAATTATCAGTTGGTGTCGGACTCTGCCTCTTGCCTCAGATCTTGCCGGTAATATTTTTGGACAGGATTTCAAAGACCTGTTGAGGTGAGGAGAAGAATTCTTCATTGCATCTCCTCTCTATGCAGATGATGTAGTTCTGTTGGCTTCATTAGTCTGAGATTTCCTGCAGCACACAGTGTAAGTCCATGATTCGGTGTCAGAGATAGATGGACCGCTCACTCCATGTTGAGGGTCAGTTGAAAAGGCTTTTGAGTATCCTGAGGTGGTGATCATGAGTGATGGGACACTGGAATTTCAGCTGTAACACTCTATGGAACCATTGTGGGATGTTTGTAGTACCTGTCTGCTGAGATCGGTGAAATTGGCAAATGTCACCACACCACAGCCAATGGGATAAGAGTAAGAAATGGATGGATGGCTCGATACATGAGGGATGAATGAATGGTGGATTGATGATGGATAGATGGATGGATGATGGATGCATGATGGATAGAGGGATGGATGGATGAATGAGGGATTGAGGGATAGATGAATGGATGATGGATACATAATGGGTGGAGGGATGGATGAATGAAGGATGGATGGATGGATGGACAGATGGATGGTTGGACAGATAGATGAATTGATGACTTCAAGTATGGATGGATGGAAGGATGGATGGATAGATGGTGGATTGATGGATGGATGGATGGATGGATGAATGGATGGAAGGATGGATGGATAGATGGTGGATGGATGGATGGATGGATGGATGGATGGAAGGATGGATGGATAGATGGTGGATTGATGGATGGATGGATGGATGAATGGATGGAAGGATGGATCGATGGTGGATGGAAGGATGGATGGAAGGATGGATGGATAGATGGTGGATTGATGGATGGATAAGTGGATACATGATGGATGGATGAATGATACTTGGATGGATGGATGGACAGATGGATGAATTGATGACTTCATGGATGGATGGATGGATGGATGGACAGATAAATTAAATTAATCTGTTACACAGATTGTGTGTAGATAAATAAAAGATAGATAGATAGATAGATTTTAAGTGTTGTTTTAATATTTCTTTATTATTATATAATCGGTGTCATCAATCACTGTGACAGCCACCTATTGTCAGCCTTTCAGTCTCACTACACCACTATGTGTGTGTGTGTGTGTGTGTTTGTGTACGTGTATGTGTGTGTGTGTGTGTTTGTGTACGTGTATGTGTGTGTGTGACTGTGTGTGAGTCTTAAATAAAGACAATGTGCGATGGTGAGTGTGTATTTGACGCAATTTCAACAAGGTGTGTAAAAATCAATAGACCTCGTCTTAAGGCAAAGGACAGAGGAAGAGCAAGGAGACAAGGGAGGAAGAAAGAAAGGTTTCAAAGAAAGGAGGGAATGGAATATGAGGTTGTGAAGAGCGATACTGGAATAAACATACAAAGAAAGGACCGGAGGAATACATTAGTGAAGATTATCTAAATGAACAATTCAATGTTTTAACATCAATGTTGTAGGGGTCAAAGTTCAGAACAAGGTTTCGGTCTTCATCAGAAAAAGCCCTTATATTTAAATATAATTTGTTCCAAATGTTCGCTTTTACTATTTCATTAGATTGCATCTTATGGATTAAACCTTTTTGCATCATGTAAGTCAATGTGAATAAGTTTATTTAGCCTGATTAAATCTAGTTTGTACAGAAGAAACTTAAACCTTACGTGTTCATTTTATTATTATGTATACAGTTAGTAAAGTAATATATATCATAAACACCCCCATTTCTGTGTTCAGTGCAAAATACAGTAGTACTTTGAAAAGTAATAGAGTAATAGAGTAATAGTGATGTAGTGCGGCACAAGGAGGACCGCTCTTACTTTATTTTCTTATCAAAGCAGGAAACTCACAACAAACTGGCGAAATCAACTACTCTTTCAAAATAAGAGCACTTCTGCTTGGTAACGGAAAACCAGAAATTGAAAAAAATCTCTTGGGCATTTGTTGAGGTCAAAATAGGAAAAATTGATTACATGTGTTTGTCAGGTTACATGTGACAAGGATTTTGGACATCATAGTTAAAGAAAGCTTTCATTTTTGACATATTTAAAAAAAAACAATAACAGGCAATTATTTGCCTTTGACACCTCTTCATCATTGGTGTTGTCTTTTTGATATAATGTCTCAATTTAGCTACCACCATCCTCCACCACCCTCCACCTTCCCATTAGCACCCAGTCTTTGCAGATTCGCCCGCTTCATCATTTCACCAGTCTCAGCAGAGTCATCAGCCACCACCACCACCACCATTTTCTGAACTTTAATCGGGGATAATCTAGTTAATCTAGTGTAGGGAATCAAACGTGACAACACTGTCACCATTCACCAACTCTGGTTAATATTAGTGAAAACTTCTAACTATCCTCCATTTTTTTAAATAAACGAAATGTAAGTTTTGTTCTTGAACAGAACGCCTTAAATGAAGGGACTGTGAAACCTCAGAGTAGTGTGAATGCTAAGTGTTCATGAAGCTAAGGCGCTGTATTTAAAAATGAAAATGCTTAAACAGTTGGCTTTAACTGGAACTATGAGCTCATGGCTGGTTTGTTGCTGGTTCCAAATAAATCCTGTCGTGTATTTGAAGGGGGAACAGTTGTAAGCAATGACCCCTTCACTGCAAAATAACTGTATGTTGGGACAAGAGCCAATGGTTCAGAAATGAACTTGAAACAAAAAAAATGAGAGTAAAACCTACCTTCAGTGGAAGAAAGTAAAAGTCTGCTATGTTGGGAGCGGGGTCTCCGCTTCCCCAGGTGGTGCTGCGGTTTTAATTTCTTCCAAATTAATAGATTTTAAAAAATCAACAGGGACGACGGAGTGGCACAGGAAGAATGAAGGCGGTTGGACCAGGGCTCATGTTTGTAAATCTGACTCCGAGGACTTTATTGATCCGGGTGCCAAACGGAATTATGGAAACGAACTCGCAGCTTTGAAGAGAAGTTTCACTGTCGTTATCGTAAGCCCCTATAATCCATCATATCTGGGAATCAAATTAACATATATTTACAAGGAACGCACACATAAATGCCAGCGCACGCATCATTTCTCTGTCTCACTCACACACACACACACACACACACACACACACACACACACACACACACAAAGGCCAAATCATTAGTTGTAGGTTAATTGGTGTTATAATTAATAACCCAGCAGAAGTGTAGGTGTGTGTGTAACGAGAGGTTGGGAGTTAAATCATATTAATTTCAACATTGATTAAGCAATAAAAAAGACTTTTAACCAGCGGGGGTGTATATCACTTCACCACACAGGCATCTCAATTTAAATCTATGTATTAATTAAAAATCCACGTGTGTGTGTGTGTGTGTGTGTGTGTGTGCGTTTGTGAGTTGGCGAGCGTGAGGTTTCTAGAGCGAGAGGAAGGGATCAACACTCTTTAACAGAGATAAAGTGGGGGGGGGGTTTGATAGCAGAATATGGATGTGATTCAGAGAAAAGGAGCAGAAACAGTGGGATCGAGGGAATGTGTGAGAGGTATAGATAAAAATGCAAAAAAGAAAGGGAGGAGGAGGAAGGCGACTGCTGTGTGATTGGATAAGCGCCAATGACTCTTTGAAATTGCGATTGACACTGATATGCATTTCAACGTATAGCTTAACTTTTCTCATATAGATAACAGCCTCGTTAGCCGGAAAAACTTTGCCGGTCGCCGACTTGAAAGCATCAATTTCCCGCTGATAGATCCGCTTTGAAGGGGTTTAAAAGCATCAAATGTTAAAGAGAGGAGATGAAGGAGAAGAAGAAGAAGAAGAAGAAGAAGAAGAAGAAGAAGAAGCAGGGACATTTTTATGGGTAAAGAAGGTGTGGCAACACACAGGTTTCACCAGCGCCAGCTGGGACCCAACAAAGGTGGAGAAATATCGAGTCCTAGCAGCGTTGTTCCGGCGCGGAGTGAGTTAGTGACTGTGTTCTCCTGCCAAGGGCTTCCCAAGACCCAGCATGGCCTCGCTGAAGGTAAGCTTAATAAAACGCTCCACGCCACAAGGTTAAACCTGAAGTAGGTGAGACTTTAAAGGAGAAAATACACTTATCAGCCATAACATTCCAACCACACCAGTGACAGGTGAGGCGGATAACATTGATTATCCTGTTTCCATGAAACTGAACATGGGCCCGTCAGCGGACGGCAAATACTAGACAGAAGTGAACTTTTCGTATATGGAAGCTGGAAAACTTTCAAGACTTTCACAAGGACCAGATAGCGAAATCTTGACGACCGGATCAGAGCATCTCCAGAACCACAGGTCTTGTTGGGTGTTCCTGGTCTGCAGTGGTTACTACCTCCCAAAGTGGTCTCAGGAAGGACCGTCTCTTATGGGCACCCAAGGCTCTTTGATGAAGAGCGAAGTCTAGTCTGTGTTGTCTGATTCCACAGAAGAACTATGGTCTTATAGATCATGTCATCTTTAGATTCTGTGGACGGTGGAAAGTGTGTTTCTCGGGACGATGAGAGGATAAGTGGTCACAGACAATTAATGGATTAATAAAACTTCTCTATCTCTGTCTCTCTCTTTCTTCCACAAAATCAAGAGCCTGATTGAAAATTTCAGAAGAAAGTTTACATAGTTTTGTTAAAATCCAAGAAATTTAGTAGAATTTCATGCAGATGAATGTAAAAGTGGAGCCGAGTTTAACAATTCTACAAAATAACTGCAGGAACTTAAATAGCTGAAATTAACTTTGTAATAGTACTGATTTCACATTCAACATTCAACACAAAAGTTGTAAAAGTTGTTGTGCGTGACTTAAGTACCGCTAATCTTGTGTAGGGTTAACAGACCCAGACGTAACCATAAAAGTTGTGATGATGCAAAAACATTGATGCAAGGTAAATATGATCTGTTAATGTAAGAAGCTAGTTGTAGAGAAAATGTACAAACGTCAGATATTTGTGTTAAGAATCATGCATACTCAGCACAGATACCTGAAATCTTTATTTAAGTGATGTAGTGACGGGCCCATGCTTTAGTAGCAGCAGCCTCCCCTCGGTCACTTTCACGTTCCTTGTAGGCGGTGCTCCCTAGCGCCCTTGGGTGCACTTGGCCAATCCCCTTGGCCAATTAAATAAAACCTGGCTGTCACATTCGATCCTTCGCTCCCTGGCCTCGCGACCACGCTCCCACCACCAGCCCCTCACTACGTCCTGAGTTTGATTGTCACAGGACAGAACAGGTTCGTAGTTCTGCAAACAGCTTAAACACAGTTTGCCTCTTCAACGCACCAGAACACACATTATAGCATCAGCAGAGACGTTGATGCGCCATCCTCAACAAACATGACCTTTTAACAGATGTTTCCTGATTATAAATGGTTGCTGGTAAATGGACTGTACTTATATAACGCTTATCTAGTCTGACCAACCCCGAAGTGCTTCGCAACACAAGTCAGCATTCACCCATTCATACAAACAGTCACACAGTGATGATAGAGGCTGCCTCATCTGTCTGCCTGTCCATCACCACAGCAAACAAGAGGGGGCTCAGAGCAGATCCTTCATGCAGTCCCACCTCCTACTGCACACCTCACTGCACAGAGTGCCGAGGGATGAATTGTGGTATTGCATGAGGAAGTCTGGAGTCATGTAGATGTAAGTTAAAGTGGTTCTGTTTGAATCATACCTCTTTTTTCTGGACGATCGGAGGAGGGCTTTTTAAATGCACCCTCTAGATCGGTGAATTAGATAATAGATACACTGCTTTTGTCATGTTTGCTGTTTGCTTGCAAGGCTGTGGTGGGATCTCTGTGTAAAACCAGCTGACAAAGATGCTAATGCTAACTTCATCACTATTTGACTCATAATACACACACAGCAGGAGCTGGAGTTCACTTTAACACCGTACAGGATTTCAGGCACATAAAAACGCAACATGAATTCAGTTTTATTTAGCACACAAAAACATCTGCCCTACACACACACACACACACACAAACACACACAGAAACTCACCACAGGGTGTTGGTGGAAAAAATGATGAGAAGATCAATCATCTGCTGTCAACAGTAGCTAATAGAGTACGAGAACAACATTTTAACTATACTGGTCAGATTACCACACACACACACACACAGTACACACATATAATGTTAACTATTGATCATTTTTACACTTGATTACTTTAACAGTCAGAACTCCGACAATAAATGGTTTAACTGCAGTAACACAAAACCCCCACGCACTAAAACACAAACACAAAACCGTGAAGTTATACACACCCACATGGACACAACAGTGTGTATCTTTAAAAATACACACTGAGAGGAACTGGCACTGCGGCCTTGTTTCCTCTTTAAACCTTCCAGAAGAAGAAGTATTTGATTTTTGATTCTCTCTCTCTTTTTGATTCTCTCTCTCTGATCACAGGTTGATTGAAAGCTGGAACCCTCAGTTACTGCAACTCAAACTCTCCAAACTCTTTATTTATTCATGTTATGAGCTATTTTTAATGAAGTTTTACTCTGCCGTTAAATGTCATTCTAGTCAACTAGAGGTCATTTCAGACATAATGTATTCAAAGACAACGGAACATACTGAATTTTAGATCGCTCACAGAAACCTGCTGGTATTTTCATCATTTCAAAGATATCAAGTTATTATTATTATATATATATATTATATAATCTAGTCAACCCAAACCAATATTTCTGGTCCTCTTCCTCTTTTTTCACATCAGATTTCAGAAACAGAAATGATGTTGTTCAGTCCCCTACAACTACAAAACCCTTCCAGTCCTCTTTCCACCTACGTCAAGTCCACTGCCAGAACCCTTACATTAATGTCTGATTCAGATTTGAACCTCAAGCTACACGTCAGAAAAGTCATCCAGTCCTACTTCCTTGAACTAAGATCCATCACCAGAATCAAACCAGCGCTCTCACTCTCATACCTGGAAAGTCATTCATGCATTCATATTCTCCAGGTTACATGACTGCATCTCCCTCCTGTCTGCCATCAAACTTAAGTCCCTCCCTCACCGCCAACAGGTTCAGAACGCAGCAGCGAGGCTCCCTAGAGGTTTGAGTGGACAACACTTCCTCCGTCTTTACACTGGATCTATCCGTGTTTTAGAGTCGATTAAAGATTCTCTGACTCTCCACACAGCAGTCATGCTGACCCGTACGAAACGGCTCGCAGCTCGCTTCTGGTTGTTCCAAAGTCAGGGCTTGAATCTAAAGGTGACCGCGTCTTTGCCATTAGGACCCTCGACTTTAGAACCACCCGCCTGAGGAGAAAAAGGCTCACAGAATCAGTGACTATTTTTAAGTCACCTCTCAAAACCCACTTCTAAAGACTTGCTTAAATGTGATGCTGGTCTTTTTTATTGTCATTTTATATTCTTTAATGCACCTTTTATCTGCCGTTAATCTTATAATTCTTCTCTAAATTTTCTCTTAGCTTGTCTTTTTAATGCCAATGTCCACTGTTTCATGTTCTTCTCCCTTCTAAGTGTGTTTGACGGCCTTTACCTTGTCTGTCAAAGCCCTTTGTTACTGTATTTCTAAAGGAGCTATATGAATCAGATTATTATTATTATCATTATTACACACACACAGTCTCACGCACACACAGACACACCTTCACTTCTCACCTTAAACTGGATTCAATGGGAGAAAATCCCCTCAAACTGATTAATTCTTCAAAAATGTTATGGATTCTCAAATATGGACGTACAGCAGCGCTCCTTTCTTTGACCTCCTTAACGACGACTTACAGCAGTGTGCATGTGTGTGTGTGCGTGTGTGTGCATGTGTGTGTGTGCGTGTGTGCTGACCTTTCCCCAGTGTTAGCCAGTCTGAGCCATCACAGGAGGTATTAATGGACTAATCACATTAAACAGAGTATCATTAATCATCTCCCCTCAGCGCTGTCACCGCCACGTAACGCCTAATCAACTCTATTGTTTACACATACACACACACACACACACACACACACACACACACACTAGGAGGCTGGCATGAGTCTGGCGCAAAAATTGATGCACACACACGTACAGGATATACAAAAGACACACACACACACACACACACACAGAAAAAACGTGCCATTTTGCAGCAGAAACGCAACTTGGAGTAAAAAAAAAAAAGAACAAATTATTCACTCACTCGGCTCGTTATTCTTCTTTTTTGTCTCATTCTCACATTTTTAATCTACTTTGTAACATTTCTCACATTTCTCATTTATTTTTTCCAGTTCCCTACGTCACCCTTCTCCCTCTCCAACTCTCCATCTTTCATCGTCTTCACTTTGTACGGTGTTTTAGCTGATTCAGCAGTGGAATCATTAAGACGCCTGGCAAAAAGACAGGACGCTCTCACACACACACACACACTTTGCATTTTTAATAATCTTCCACACACACACAGAACTGAAAGTGACGTGGTGCTGAACAAAGATGAATACCAGAAGGTTACTCTAAATTACTATTTTTAATCAAATTTCCAATATTGTTGCTGCTTGGTTGTCAGATTTATCAATAAATTATAGTAGTTGTTTTATGGATAAACATGAATTTCTTTAGGTTTCTGCATTTAACTACTGTTTTTCTCTAAAATAATGATGACAGTGCATTAAATGTGTCTTTTTTCATAGAAATCTGGTTGAAAATATAAATAAGAGTACGGCCTATCTACGAGTGTTAATGTGATTTATGTTGACTGGATTGTTATGATGCCTTCGACTCACTCCTGACAGTTTACTGATGTTCTTAGGGAGAGTCACTCTGGAGCTGGAGTCCATGGTTCTCTGCCAGGAATCAGTGGATTGCTCCTCCTGGTTTGCAGCTAAGTTGTTCTCATCAGGAGACGGAGAGGAGATGGACCGGCGGACTGGTGCAGCATCGTGAGTAATGATGGCGGTGTTTAGGGCAAAGCTCTCAATCTGCCAGACGATCCACGTTCGAAACCCTCACCTATGGTCATGAGCTGTGGGTAGTGATGGAAAATAATATTAATAATAACAATAATAAGAATAATAGATAGGCAGATTGAAAAGGTGCAGAGCTTGAATATCCAGACAGAGCTGAGGGTGGAGCAGGTGCTGAGGGTGGAGCAGCTGCTCCCTCACCTCTAGAGGAGCCAGTGGAGGTGGTCCAGGCGTCTGGTTAGGACGCCTCCAGGGCGCCTCGCTTTGGAGGTTTCTCTAGAAGGAGATCCCGGAATTTGACGGAAAGATAATATCTCTCATCTTGCCTTGTGTTCGAGAGCAGATCTTTTCTTTTACTACCCCAAACTCATAACAATAGGCGAGGATTGGAATGTGGATCCACAGGTAAACTGAGACCGAGAGGTAATTGTACCACGACTCAGTTCTCTATTCACCACCATGAACCGATGCAGCATCCACGTTACTGCTGATGAGGCACCAAACCCTCTGTCCATCTCACGATCGATTTTCCTACTCAACCCCAACCCGAAGGTGGAGGTAATCCAGCCCACTACCTTGAAGAAGGTTGCAATACCTCACCATGAGTAAAGGGACTGAATGAGAGGAGCTCAAAGCCAGAACAAACATCACAGACAAATCATTTTAAGGTGGACCACCTTCATTTCTCATCGGAATGGACCTGATATCACCTCAGCCAGCAGGAACGGGTCACCAACTGGACACCTGGAGCCCAACAATGATCTCTTCTCCAGGCCAAGGCGAGATAGCCTCCCTGATGAGGTTTATAAAGAGTCACACCACACGGGAAAGGTTTTATTTGTTCGTCTTAATTAAGTGATTACATCTAAAGGAATGAATTATGAATGGTAAAAAACTTCAAAGAGCAGTTTTAAAATCGGATGAAGAGGATAGAGGATGACCCACACATGACAAATGCTATAAACAAAACACACTTAGAATGTAAAAAACAAAGTTTAAATCTTCTTTTTCATGAAAAAGGGACAAACAATTGTTTTTAAAGAGCTGCCAGTTAACACGACTCACATATTCCACCAGCTCACACAGAGAGGAGGCGGAGATTTTCCTCTACTCAACCAATCTCAGCTGCCGAGTCCAGGTGTGTGTGTGTGTGTGTGTGTTTTAATAATTGGACATGGATAGAAGAAGGAAGGGATGGAAAGATCAGACAAATTATTTTGTTGGAAACACCAATTTGATGTACTAAAGGGAGGATAAAGGTAGAGAGGAGTCAGAAAAGATAGAAATCAGAGGAGCACAGAAAAATGATGGGAAGGGAGCAAAGATGAAAAGAGGAAGAAGTTGAGATTTGTGGGACAGAAAATGGATTAGGTTAATCAGCAAGAAGAACATTAAGGATTAAGGGACAGGGGAAAAAAGCATGGGCAGCAGGAAAATAACCAAAGGAAGGAAATGCAAGAGAAAATAAACAATACAAAATAAAGACATGAGTTAGAAGTTAGAAGTAGAACAAAATGGAAAAGTTCAGCAAACTAAAGCCAAATCAGTCTTCACCATCATCGTGTTGTCCTCCTTTTTAAGGTACCTGACAGCAGTTCTGGCATCCAAGCGTCGTGGAGGCTTTGGGTGGCGTCCTAGAAAGAACTGCCTCTGGTGACTCTGTAGTTTTTTAAATGTTCATGTGGGCAGTAATGGAGTAACCTGGAAGGGGCTTAAAGGCAGGAACAGTCTGCCTGATCTGAACATCAGGGTAAATTGTTATCGGACTATCGGAGGTGGTCGTGTCATCAAAGTCAATCATATGTCTTGGACACTGAAGTAAAGAGAGGAGGAGAGGTGGAGCAGAACTTTCATCGGACCACTAACTGGTGAGGAGTTGGACCAAATGGCCAGGTAGGCTGCTGAACTGGTTCAACCAAAAGAGTTTATTCTTTAATTAATTATTATGTTATTCTCCATCAGACCTTCAACTCCACCTTTGGAGGAACTTCTCAAGTAGCTTCTTTGATCCCTGGAGCAAAATCCTGGGGATCAATTCAAGGATGCCCTGGAGAATGACTTTTGGTTCTCTTTTGGGATGTTCTGGTAAACCCAGCTCACAACTAAGGAAGAAAAAATAGGGCTAGTCCAAGGCTTCGTACAACCGGAGAGGACTGCTAACCCAGATGACAATACTGTTGGACGGTTGAAGGAACACTTTTTAGCAGCTGCTTAACCCGAATACCATGTCCCTTATGATTAGGAGTATTCTGAAGATCCCAAATCTGTGTAGAGGAAATCTAGAGCGGCTCCAGCTGTAAAGTACTGGGTGTGGAGGAGAGTCGCCCAGAGGTTCTGACTGTTGGGCTGAATTGGCCGACATCTATCCAGTGTCAGGGGGTGGGGGCACCACCTGTGAGCAAGGGTGGTGGTTAAATTTTTCAAAAGGGTTATAGTGGACACCTTTAGAAGGAAAGAAAGAAGAGAAAGACAAAAAACAGGATCCAGTGAAAAGAGCAACAAAGTGAGGACACAAAGACAAAAAAGGAAGAGCAGAAGAGAGAGATGCTAAGGGCCGAACGGATCAGAATGAAGACGAGTGCATTAAGAGCGACTGTGTCTTTTAGCTAATGTCTAATTTCTGAGAGGAGAGCTAACCAAGTGGAAAACCCTGTAGAAACCATGATTAAACCCTTCCAGTGTAATAATGAGATGTTCTCCAATCCCTTTAACCACATCCTTCACACACACACAAACTTATTCTAATCCGGGATTTTTTAATACACATCTAAAGTCCGATATGTAATTTGTCTCACTTAATAACTTTATGAAATCTTCCTTCCATCATCGTCTTTCTAACATTCTTCTCCTTTTCTGTCACTACAGTTTATCATTTGTATTTTATTTTGTCTTATCTTGCCTGAAACCATCATTAATTAACCTTTTCTCCATGACTGGAATCATGCTACAGAGATGGCACAGACATAGGAGTTAAAAAAAAACTGTCTTTCCAGTCTACCGTGATAGTGGACGAACCTGAAACACAACCTCCTTATTGAATCTCCAGTAACATCTCTCAGTTTTTACATCTCTATTCTTCTGTTATCTTCCCTGATCTGTCTGATGCGGTGTTACTGTAAACATGCTGCACTGCTGCCGTAAACTCAATTTTGTCCAATATTACCAAATGGAGGGACATTGCACGGCAGAGCGAACGCCATGTCTTTTCATTATTACCATCAACTACATCATCTCCCCTGCTTCTGACAAAGGGGAGCAGACAGGATGTCCTCCTTTCAAGGATCTAGAGTCTGGACTAAGACCACTTCTCACTGCACAGACCCCTCACTCACTTGTGAAACATTTACTTTAACTATTGTGATATGTGTCATAATGTGGCAGAATATTATTTGGAGTGATGAAACTGCACTAGGGTATTATTATTATAATTATACGGCCTATTGCAAACATGACTTTAATCTGGGGGGGGGGGGGGTACTCCTGGTAGGGAGGGAACATCACAGCGATCCCAGTGTTCTTAAATCACTGACTTTCCAAAAGTGGAAATTGCTGTGATGTGCCCCTAATCAGCAATGATTAAGACCCCGGTTACAAAAAGCTGTTTACCTTGACCCTGTTAGGTAAACAGCTACAGGCAATATATGGTCACCAGCTCACCAATATCAATGTTTGAAACCCACACAACCACAAGAAGAACAAGCACACTCTGCACAAAAAGGCCCCCAAGCTACTCCGGTACGCTGGTGGTGTGTACATGAATTTTTCTGAAAAAGTACTGAGCAGCTTGTGAGTTATGTTCAGGAAAAAAACCCGTCTGAGACAAATATCTCCAGCCTGTGACCATGGAAACACAAACACAAACGATAAAAGTTCCCTAAATAGCAATTTAAAAAAACAAAAACCAAAAGAAAACATGACTTCAGTGCTTGGATCTTTCCTGTAGAGGCTTTTATTGAAAAGGTTTAGAAAAGGAAGCAAACACCATGATGTCCAAACCTTAACCATGGAAACAAGTCCTCTGCCTAAACCTTCTGATCTGTACCTATGTCAAGGGTTAAAATACAACATATATATTAATCAGTGGGGATATTACTGAACATTTTTACTTGTTATATTTGACTTTAATGCATTAAAACGCAGAGCTGCAACTTTTCCATCTGTAATTTGTGCCTGGATCCTATTTCTGAACACAAGAACAATTCTCCACATTTATCTACAGTGAAAAAGAAATGCAGAAACCGCTTTGGTGAGGAACTTTTAATAGCATGTTCACATTCTGTCAACATTAGATGTGTGGCATTTGACATCATTTATTGTCCCTGTGACAGTTGACCTCGTCCTCTGCTCGGACGGGAAGGAACTCCCACTATCTTGCCGTGTCTCTCACAGACATTTTCAATTGATTTTCTTCCTCTTTGACTGTGCTGCCAGCGTCTGCAAGCTGCTAATAGATGCTAATAACTGCTAATAGCTGCTAAAAGCTGTTAATAGTTGTTGCCGTTAAGGTATCACACACTGAGGGCTGGACCCAAGAGCAAAACTAAAGACTCAGGAAGCATGTAGCAGATTTTTTGAGGTGATTGGAGGTGGTAGGCTTGATGATCTTGATTTCGAACCGTTCTTGGTCCAGGATGTTGGGATGGTCTGATTGTATGAGGACCTGAGACACAACAAAAAACAGGTAGACCATAAAATGTCCCGAGTTGACCTGGCATAGCATCGACAAGTATGTTTGAGGGACAATGTGGCGGAAAGAAAAGGTTTTCTAACCTTAGTTCTATACTGCAAAACTGGATTGGAGATAGGAAGCAGACCCTGCCCATGTCAACTGGTGCTGATACACCAAGAGGTGCACAGACATAAAGACAAGTGAGGAGGAGGGAGAGAGGAGGAACCCGTCAAGAAAGGAGCGTCAAAGTATTACGCTCCTGTTCTGTCCAACTGCCTCCCCAGCTTGCCTATTTACTCAGACATCGTTTTTTTGACTGTTACTACCTCCACTGCTGGTGCAGAGATGGAATAAGGAGGTCCCCCATCTCGTCTTCATGACTTTTATGTAGAACAGGAACAAAGGTGCGACCGTCCCAGCTTGAGCGGGCTGCTTTAAAAACGTCCGTGCGACACCAGACCACAACGTTCACATTCCATCCAACTGGAAGCTCCGCTAACTATGGCGGAGTAACAGCCGTGTTAAAATCGGCACATTTTAATCTCTCTAATTGACAAAGTCAAACCCTTCAACAAACGTTTCACACTGACTTCCATTTCCTCGGTGTGAAATGGGCTCTTCTGTCGTCTTAACTGGCTTACAGGGGTCCTCTTCTGTTTCAAAGACAAATCCAATTTTCAGCTCTCATCAGCGAAGAACAGACGCGAGGATGTCTCTCTTTCGGTATCTCATTCAAACACACACACACACACACACTAAGAGCCTGTTGCCACTGCTGCATTTGGAGACAAATCCCCTTTTCTGCTTCGCCCTCGCAGACAAAAAACACTGGTCTCATTTCCAGGCCCTGCCTGTTGCAGAAGATGAAAGAGGACTTTGTGTGATCAAATGCCTTGAATTCTCTTCACCTCCTTCCAACCTCTCGTCGAACAAACTTTGTTCTCTTTGTTGAAACCCAGACACAATGTAAGAACCTTTACATTGGAGTGCACCCGTGTAGTATTTTAGAGTCTGTGCGTCCTCATCTGAATATCATGGTGTTCCTCAAGGCTTAATCCTTGGTCTTCTTCTGTCTGTATCTGCTTCATCTTTGGACAGATAGGAAGACGGTGTAAGGAAGCTACGCTGGTGACATCCGTCGTTCCATTCATTTTTTTATTATGCACCCAGACACATCATCACTAACATTTCCCAGGATCAGTGGGTGTTTTCGGGTCAGCTCTTATTCCCAAGGAGATGGAATGCTTTGCAGAGAGACTAGCCACCAAATCAATGTGCAGGAAGCATCTTCTCCAAGTCTAGTCTTTGGCCTCCTTCATCCAGATCCTCCAAGAGAACTGTATATGACCACTTTTGACATGACCCTGTTGTTTCTGACAGGAAAACTGCTCTTAGTGCTGTGGTTACTGTGATGGGAACCGGAGCTGTTTCCCCAAGTTTACTTTCAGCCGCCGGCTCTGGGCTATTTAAGAACTGCAAACCCAAAAATATTCATTTAGCCATTCAGTCTACTCAGTCCCATGCAAATGATAAACTAGACCATGTCTGTCCGTCAAAACCACATTTATTTCAGAACTGAAAGGAATATCAACCAAAAACCAACATAAAATAACCATTTTCACCACAATCTAAAACAATCGAATGGTGATTTCTTCAACTGAGTTGACAAGAAGTGAACTGATAGATTGTTTATGTTTGTTTGTCTCCATTTAAATCCTCCCTTTAAGCATTTTACTTACTGGTCACGTTGTCTGTACTCAACAGGTATTCTTTGGATTCGTTTAATTAAATCATGGAAAGTATTTCCGTATGATTAAATGGGTTTCTTTCGGCACTAAAGAATTCTGTTGGGATAACTTGATTAATTTGTGTTAAATGAACTCTATTTGAGTTAATATCACATCTGCAAAATCAGTTGGCCCAACCATATTAAACAAAGCCGCAACTAATCCAAGGAAATAAGTTGAATTAACCCTCATAGAAAATATCGATCAAACCCAACTACATTAAGTTGAACCAACACAAATGTTAACCACAACAATTTAATGACACGGAAATACTTTATCTTTCAGTTCATTCTAAGAGACTTTTTTTGGGTTGGTGTAATCAGGCTTCAGGAGCCCAAAGATCCCCGACTGCTTAGAAAAGATATTGTTAAGAATCTTCTAAGCTCAAATCTTCTCTTCACTTAACTCAGCTGCTAAGTTAAACAAGAATAGAAATCTAGTAGAGTAGAAAACCTCTACTGTCTACAACCAAATCATGGCGGTAGTTACTCCTGGTGTTACTTTAAGGAATCAAGTAAATAAAAAAATAAGTAAATACAAATCAACACAACCAATTGGTCTCTAATGGTTGAGCCACCCTTCAGTTGTAGAGTTATTTGAGTCGGAACCACAGTGTTGAACTGATCAACTCAAAAAAAACAACAATAGTGTGTTTTTTGCTTTTTTAAGGCTAAACCACTTTCCTCTGTTACAAATTAACGGTGAATAAAAGTAAAAAACGGTCACGGCTGCCTTCACCCGTCGCCGAAATAAAATAATTCACATGATGATTAGGGATCAGTACGGCATCAATCACACACATCTGTTTGTGATTGTCGACATCTGAAGGGGTTTGTGCACACTGCAGGAAACACGTCCCAGGAGGAGATACCGCTCTGCTGTGATTGGAGGAGAGAGGGGGCAGGGGGTGTGGCCAGACCCGCAACTGTATGTCAAATTGTGTCTGTCGTGAAGCATTACACAGTAGGCACAAAGGTGATGTGTGTGTGTGTGTGTGTGTGTGTGTGTGTGTGTGTGTGTGTGTGTGTGTGTGAAGCAGCTGATCAATGATGGCAGTTCCTCTGCAGCAATGGAGGGATGAGGTGGGTGAGGATGGAGGACAGGAGAGAGAAAGAGAGGAAATAAAGGAAAAGGAAGAGGGGATGAATCAATGAAGAAAGAGGGTTAATAGTAAATGATCAAAGGAAAAAGGAGAGATGCGGAAATAAAAGATTGAATGAAGAGGGACAGATAGAAATTGAAAAAATAAAAAGTATAAGAAGTGAAGGGGAGGATTGAAAGAAAAAACAAATAGGAATAAATGGGGAGAGAGGATAGAAACAGAAGTAGGAGAGAAAGAAGAGGAAAGATAGAAATGATGTAAAACAAAGGAGAAGAGTAGGAATGTAAGCAGAAAGACACAAAGGAAAGGAAGGAAGGAAAGAAGGAAGGAAAAAAGAAGGACGGCTGGAAAAAGGACAGGAAGACTAGCTTGACAGTAAAATGAGAGGAAATAATGACTTGATCACCTTCATGACTATCTTGAAGGAAACGTTTGATTCTGTCGCGCCTGCTTGACGCACATGGAACCTCCGTAGGCCCTGCTGACATGCTTCTTGGTGATAGTGAGGAAGGAGGGGAGGATGAAGGGATGAAAAGGTTAAGAATAAATGGAATGAATGCAGAAAATGGCCGAATGGAGCTGAAGGAGATGGAGAGGATTAGGTGAGCAATGGTGGAATGAGGGAAGAAAACAGATGAAAACATCGGGAAAAATGTATAATAAGTCGACGAAAGGGTAAATGAGAAGGAAAGAGAGATGTTGAAAGGCGGATGAGTGGGAAAAGGGTAAATGTGGAAATAATGGAAGGAGTGAAGATGGACATATTTGGAAAAAAATGGAAAGTATAAGAAAAGAATTGGAGGATGGAAAGAAAACAGGAGGAGAAAGGAAAAAAGCAGATACAGGGAAAGATAGGAAGGAAGAAATGGACAAAAGAAAAGAAAGTAAAGAAGAAGAAAGTAAAAGGAAAGGATGACTGATTGAGGGGAAACAATATAAGCAGAGAGATAATGAAGTAAGGCAGATGAAAAAAGTAAGGAGGGCCTGAAATGGAATGAAAGAAAAAAACTAGCAAACAAAGATTTGAGATTTCATTGAGTTAAATGGAAAGAAAAAAGAAAAAGAAAGCCTGGATGGGAAAGGGGAAGAAAAAAAAGTACAAGGGGATTGAGAGCTGACTAAAAGGGAAGTATGGAGAGATGAAATGTGCAAGAGAGAAAGTTAGAGAAAGGAAAAAAGTATAAGGATGGAAAGAAAAATGAAGAAAAGATGAGGGGAAATCAGAAGTAAAGGATGATTTGTGATAAAAGAGCACAGAGGAGTGTTTTTCCCAGCTGATAGGATCACCGCCATCAGCTTTCTTCCACTTTTTCCCACATCACATCGTTCCAATCAGATCGCCATTATCTCCCATCAAATGACCAGGAAACGCCACTTCCTGACGTCTTTCATATTTTCACCATTTCCCTACCGTAAGTGTACAGTCTGAGCAGCGCAGTCAGAGGAAGGTCTCAGAATCATGTTCCCACAGTGCAGGAAACAATTCACACAGTGACGGTCATCCATCACTCTGACGGATAAGATGACGTCTCTATGAAACTTCTGGATCACAGACCGACGTTTCTGTGGCTTCACATTATAGCCAAAATCTGCATGGTAAAAATATAAATATAGGAAATACATTTCCAGGAAAAGAGACAACAATCCTCCTGACCAGTGATTCTGAAGGCCCATGACCCCCTGGTGGTCTAAGAGGGTACTACAGGCTGGTCAATATAGGTAATTGAAATTACAATAAAATGATGATTAAATATTTATAATTTAGAGTGAACTAAAAAAAACACAGTAAGATTTAAGCTGCTAGTTCATCTCTATCTCCATCTGACTCCGAAGAAACAAACAACCATTCACACCTACGGGTAATTATTGTGGCGGATTCTGGTGGTTTTGAACCCAGAACCTTCTTTCTAGAAGTTAACCGTGGTACCCACTACACCAATATGAAAATTTGGCTACAGACTTACAAAGTTAGAGATTTGCTGTGTGATGGAGAAGATGACCAACCCTCAGAATCACCTTAAAATCACTTCTAAACAGAAAAGTCACAGAATAAAATTTGTAGAAAAATCTAAATTTTAAATGGCACAACTAGTTATACACAACTCTGATGGTACCCCTGCCCTTCAGATCAGTTTTGAAGATCCAGTCTACCAGTTGGATCTTCAAGAGATGGCTTCTGGGAAAGACGGGGGCTGCCCACATGCTCAGAAGAATAAAGAGGCTTACAATACATGTGATCATTTACATGCAGAATTATATCAATTAGAATCACACGAGTTCCTTCTTCTATTTGGTCAACTTCTGCTGCATTTATACAAGTCAGATTGGGATCCGAGGGGATCATACACACTTCTTTGTGCAGTGATGTAATGCTGTGTTGATCGCTGTGCTATGAGCCACAGTGTGACGATATTACCTTTCCTTTTGTCCATCTAGCTCTAATGTTGGATATAATTACACGCAGGTTCATCGTGATACTGTGTTCAGCCTGCAGCAAAAATGATTACAATACAGACTTACATTACTGATTCGGTGGGAGGTGACTCCATAAACGCTTCCTGTCATCATATTGTTCAGAACCTGAGTCCAGTGCAGAGGCAGTCCTAGGGATTTTTAACTGGGGGGGGGCTGAGGCCCAGGGGGTAAAGATAAAAATACAAGTGGCCACAGTACACTTTAATTTTTGTGCAGAGCCTGCATAAGTTTTAACATGTGTTGATAATGTAGTAATAATGAATTATTAACAGGGTAATAAGCTACATTGCATACCTTTAAAGGACGGTCTCTTGATTTTTTCTGAAAATTTATAGTGAAGCCGCATCAGATTAACAATCACAAACAAAAAGAAACCTACGAAAGCACAATGCATTCACCAAAGGAAAAACATAAAAAAAACACATTATCACCTACTTATGAGATGAAGTGGAAATGTTTGTTTGTTTGCACATGCCCTGTAATGTTTATCACGTATGTGTAACTGTATCTGTTTTTCCACCAGCTGTGTGACACATCGTGTTTGGCCACGTAGTGATGTTTCATCTTTTCTCATATTTACAAGATAAATTACGAGAAAATTCTATTTGGTGAATGAATCGTGCTTCAGTAGAACTCTTATCTGAGCTAAATCTAAAGGTTGTTTCAAGGTTAAAGTATCTGCTGTGACTCTACACCCGTACTTTTATTTGTAGTAATGGATGAATAACAAGCCATTCTTAGATGTATGTATGCGTATGAGCGTGGAAGCTGAATACACAACCGTGTGTGTTCTACTGTCGTGTGGGGAAATATTCTCCATATGCACATGTATATCAGGGGAAACCCACTCTCAAGGCAATCTTCTTCTGCGCTGTTAATTGCCTGTTCAATGTTGTTAATGGCAATAAAGAAAATAAAAGCCGTTCTAAGATCTGATAAGACAATTAAACCAAGTGGTAAGCTGGCTATTAGAAATGATAATAGACCCACACTATCTGACCCCGCCCCGCCCCCCCCCCCCCCCCCCCCCCGCGCCCCGCCCCCCCCCCCCC